>PJEM01009430.1:0-71646 GCA_004023845.1 Helogale parvula
TTTTTTTTTTTTTTTGTAAGTTTATTTATTTGAGAGAAAGAGAGACAGCGTGAGCAGGGGAGGGGCAGGAGAGAGGCAGAGTGAGACTTGTAAGCAGGCTCCATGCTCAGCGCAGAGACCAACACGGGGCTCGATCTCACCAACCTTGAGATCATGACCTGAGCTGTGATCAGGAGTTGGACGTTTAACTGACCGAGCCACCCAGGAGCCTCTAATAAACCTTTTTAAATGATGGCATTGAACGTTCCTTATAGAAACACTGGTGATACCGTGTAAATTTTTAGGACACTTGTAAATTTCTTATACATACATACATATATTTACATTGTAAGATATAGAACTTTCCACAGACTGACTCTGGTTCCTTACATTTCAATCTTCAGGCTCTAGGTGACGTGGGGCACAGTCACAGGCTAGGAGATAACCTCCGATCCTGAGCCCCGCTGTCTCTGTAGAGGGTGAGTTAATAGGAGTTTCCTTAGAACCCAGTCCCGTACCCCAGGACAGCTAACAGTAACTCAGCTCATTGAAGGGGCTGCAAAACACACATCAATAGAGGCCATTAAGTTCAAACTAAATGAGTCCCCCCCTCCCCCCACCCCCGCCCCCGGCCAGGTCTCCAAACCTCGGTGGCCATATGCTACCGCCACCCTCCAGGAGGAGAAGCACGAGATAGGAGACACACGAGGCCAGAGACAGGGAGTCCTAACGGACTGTAGTCTGCAGTCAGAGCACGGCACTCGCGCACACCTTACAGAAACACGTGGGACCGGGAGCATTCTTCTAGCACTCTCTCCAGCACCAGGGAAGGGACTGGAGCAAGTGAGGGCCTTGGAGCCTGTGCTTCAGAGCTGCGATCTGTTTCTGCAGGGCACCTGGGTGGCTCAGCCAGTTAACTGTCTGACTTCAGCTCCGGTCAGGGTCTCACAGTTTGTGAGTTCAGTGAGCTCAAGCCCCAGATAGGACAAATACGAGCCCTGCTTTGGGTGAGCACTGCTTCTCTCTTTCTCTCTTCTCTTCTCTCTCTCTAAAAAACAAATACAGGGTACCTGGGTGGCTCAGTCGGTTAAGCGTCCAACGTAGGCTCAGGTCATGATCTCACAGTTCATGAGTTTGAATCCCGCATCAGGCCCTGTGCTGACAGCTCAGAGCCTGGAGCCTGTTTCCGACTGTGTATCTCCATCTATCTCTCTGCCCTCCCCTGTGTGCTCTCTCTCTCTCTCTCTCTCTCTGTCTCAAAAACAAACATTTAAAAATAAATTTTAAAAATCTGTTTCTGCTTAGCACGGGGGAGGGGGAGGGGGGAGGGGGTGATGGTCATGGTGGGGGGCACTTGGGGGGAGAAGCACTGGGTGTTATATGGAAACTAATTTGACAATAAACTATTATAAAAAAAAAATGTTTCTGCAGGCTGAGAACTCAGCAACCATTTCTGTGGCCCCAGCACAGCGTGCTCCTGAGGCAGAGCGAACACTGATCTCTCTGCCCCTGCTCCTCCGTGTCCCGCACTCAAGAGAACAAGCAGACCTGTCAGAAGATCGACAACCAGACGGAGACAGCGGGGGAAATGAAAATGCAAAAACAAGAGATGAAAAATGAGGGGCTAAAGAGGGGCTAATCGACAATGGAGAGGAATAAAGGACAACATTCAGGAAGACAGAACTAAACTCCAGGACTTCAGCTAGCGCCCTCCTGTGACTGCACCACCTGCAGGCACCAGAGACGCCAGGGCATCGAGGCAGTGGGTCTCATCTCTATAAGCTCCAGACATCGCCAGGAGTACAATTCTCCGTGTCCCATTGCAACGATTCTCTCGATACCTCGAAGGCGTCCTGTATTCTCTACTGTCTTCTCTGGTCTTAAATATCACGACGCCCTAGAGTAGCTGTGTTACCCACAGCTTCTTCCTTGATCATCTGGAGGGTCCCCCTCCCCACCTCAGCTACCCTTCCACATTGTGGCAGGAACCTCGGCTCTGATCCTTCCCCATATGGGATTAACGCTCTCTCCCTTTTCCCCCAGCACAAGTCCTAAGAAACGGTTATGTGAATAACTTCCCATGAATGTCTGAAGCTATTTGGAGGTCATTTAAGTAAGAGGAGGAAACACCGTACATCTGAACATAAGGCACTGGCATTCTTGATGGCCACCCCAAGTCCACCCTCCTGGGGCACGTCTTACAGGGCACGTCGGTTTCATGACTAAGAGCACAGGCATCTAGACTTGAGTAAGAGGAGAAGAGAGACAGTGAAACTTTCACTTACGACCCAGATAAATCTTGGACAAGGTGCCTTAGGTGTCTGGCCTTATTCACTCATCTGAGGAGGAGGCTGGGCGTAGGACCCCATCAAAGTAACAGATTGGGGTTTGTAGGGAATGAAATGGGTTAATAATTATAAATTAGTGCCTGGTGTCTAACATTGGCGCTTACTTCTTTTATTTTGTTTTTTTACATTTACTTATTATTGAGAGACAGAGCACAACTGCGGTAAGGGCAGAGAGACAAGGAGACACAGAATCCAAAGCAGGCTCCAGGCTCAGAGCAAGCTGTCAGCACAGAGCCTGACACGGGGTCTGAACCTGCAAATCGCAAGATCACGACCTGAGCCAAAGTTTATCGCTCACCCGACTGAGCCCCCCGGGCGCCTTGAACATCAGCACTTATTACTTGTCCTTTCTCTGCTCTGACCACCGCAGTGTTCTGAGAGCTTTGTTGCTAGTAATATTGAAAAATCAAAGGTAGACTAAACATTTATTCACGGACCACTTGTTAAAATACTAACTGAGGTACATCCGTAAGCTAGAGTGTGATACAAATTTCAGAAATAATGCTCAAGATATATTTACACAGGGGCGCCTGGGTGGCTCAGTCGGTTAAGCATCTGACTTCGGCTCAGGTCATGATATCACAGTTCGTGGGTTTGAGCCCCAAGCCGGGATCTACACTGACAGCTCAGAGCCTGAAGCCTGCTTCAGATTCTGTGTCTCCCTCTCTCTCTGCTGCTCTCTCACTTGTGTTCTTTCTCTTTCAAAAATAATTAAACTTAAAAAATATATATATTTACAAAAAGAATTAGTCTGGTGTCGAGTGTTAAAAAATCACTGAGGAGTTTATATACAATGTGATCCTATTTTATATAAATACATACAGACATCATTTTGGGGGGGGGAGAAAAATCTATCAATAGATACCAAAAAAATATAATAGTGGTTTCCTCTAGGATTATACTGTGGGATTTCCAGAAATATTTTTGTGAAAGTGTGTATATAATGAGGTATGTGTGCACATACGCAAAGATAAAAAATATATGATCAAGTAACATAAGCGAATAAAAGGCAAATAACTGTCAGGAAAAATTATTGGCACTACATAGTATATGCAATTAGTCAGTATCCTTCATATATAAGTAGTTCTCACAAATCAATATGAAAACACAATACCTCAAAACAAAAAGACATAAGCAGGCTATTCTTAAAACAAGAAAAATAAACAGCTAATTATTATTGACAGAAAAAAGTTCAGCTTCATCTTTCATCAAAAAATACAGATCCGGAGCACCTGAGTGGCTCAGTCAGTTACGTGCCCGACCTTGGCTCAGGTCACGATCTTGCAGTTGGTGAGTTCGAGCCCCACTTCCTGCTCTGCGCTGGCAGCTCAGAGCCTGGAGCTGCTTTGAATTGTCTCCCTCTCTCTCTGCCCCTCCCCTGCTTGTGTGCGCACTCTCACTCTCTCTCTCTCTCTCAAAGACACATAAACATTTAAAAAAGACAGATCAAATCAATTAGATACTTTTTCACTTGGCAATTTTAAAAACTGATAGTTCAGTGTTTGTCAATGATGAACAAAAACAGATATAGTCTATGTTGCCCGTGAGATGGAATGTTTCTGGATAACAATATGCTAACGTGTTTTTAAAAGGAACAATACTTATACATTTTTGATTCAGTAATTTTAATTCTAGGGATTTTTACTAAGAAAATCATCAGAGGGGCGCCTGGGTGGCTCAGTCGGTTAAGCGTCCGACTTCGGCTCAGGTCATGTTTGCACTGTTAGTGAGTTCCAGCCCCGCGTCAGGCTCTGTGCTGACAGCTCGGAGCCTGGAACCTACTTCGGATTCTGTTTCTCCCACTCTCTCTGCCCCTCCCCCAAATATGCTCTCTCTGTCTCTCAAAAATAAACAAACATTAAAAGAAAGAAAATCAAATCATCAGAGACAATACAGATGTATTTTTGACAAAAACAAAATTTAGGAGATTGATTAGGTAAATCGTGGGACATCTACAGAATGAAATACATGTTTTCTATAACTTTTAGAGGTGAAGAGAAATGCTCACAGGATAAGCTAGGTGATAAAAGCAGATATAACAATACGATAATATAATCTTCAAAGTAATGTGTGCAAATTAACAAAGAATTGGAGGTCAGTTAATAAGACTTAGTGCGTGATCAAACATGGTGTGCTCAGTTTATTTTGCATACAGTTTGCTCTTTTCTAAAACCTTTCCTTGCATGTCTACTCTTCTCATAAGTGATGTATTAGTTTTTTCTTTATTGTGTTGTAACAAATTACCACCAATTTAGCAACTAAACCCAAAGTTATCATCTTACAGGTCTCTGGGATGAAGATAGGTAAAATCAAGGTGTGGGCAAGGGTGCATTCCTTTCTGGAGGCTCCAAGCCAGAAGCTGTTTTCTTAACTTTTCCGGCTTCTAGAAGTCACCCGCACTCCTTGGCTCGCGGCCCCTCCTCCACCTTCAAAGCTGACAACACTGGAGGGAGTCCCCCGAACATTACATCACACCGACCTCTCGCTTCTATCTCCCTCTTCCGCGGTTAAGGACCTCTGTGACTCCACCGGGCCCACCCAGATAATGCAAATCAATCTCCCTATTTCACGGTCAGATGATGAGCAACCTTAACTCCACCTGCAATCTTAATCCCCCCTTGGCCGTGCAATATAACCGATTCCAGGCCTCCTTGGGGGAGGGGCCATATTCTGTCTGCCACACATGGAGAAAGGGAATCATATCATTTCTGTGTAAATAGAACTCGCATGGGGATGCATTTCAAGTGCTCACGAAGAGAGTTTACCAAATCAAAAGTGGCGTCCTGTGCTAGAAAAAAAAAAAATCAAGAATCCAGTGGAAATTACCACCAGCATGTAGCTAATCTCTCCTTGGCTCAAAACAGCCTCATGGGCCCTTTCGTAAATATCGGTTGGGGTAGATTCGGTCTCAAGGAAATGACTCTCAAGAAAATGACTGACTGCTCACTACAGAATCACTATTTCCTTCTTACAGGATTCTATTCCTTTAAACCTTGCTATAGATTGCATCTGTTTATCTCTTAGACAAAGTGATTAACTGATTCAAATATTATTTCCTTGGATACTGATCTTTTAATATAAAAACTATAAATGACGTCATGTCATGCACTGATTGAACTATTATGCATCTTTTTAGTTAACCAAGAACATAAGCATTAAATACCTCGGGCACCCAAAGGCACGTATCAAAATGTCAATTGCCGTGCCCGTAAGAAATGTCCAAGTCTTCAGGATGGGGCTCAGAAATTCAATGCTGCTAAGAATTGGCAAATATCACACGGTTTTCATACGATTAATATTCTCACAGAAGACACAGGATTAGATTCCGATTTTTAAAGTCTTTCCAAGTCTCGGGCTGTCTAAGTGGACTTCATTGTTCCAAGGCAGCGGACAGGCTTGATACAGGAGCCGTGGCCATGACCTTGCTGGGTCTTCTCACTCCCATTCCCCGGCTGGTGGCTGGCGGGCACCAACCCCGGGCAAGACAGCGCCGCCGCCCCCACCCCCCGCCCACCCTGGCAGTGGGCACCAGGAGATGGCCCCGAGAGAAGAAATCCCACCTCCCACATTCACACCTCACCTTCCTGACTTGGAAAACACCTCCAGTTAATGAGCAAATCTGGCATCTGTCAGCTTTTTGTAAGCAAGCGTTTCACAAGGTTTACAGAAAAGTAAAGTAAACAGAGTTCTGAGTAACAAAAGAGTGGCGTTTATGCATTCTTTGATTCCCTTTAAAGGATGGTATAAACTGACTTTTTAACCAAGCATTAGGCAAGATCTGGGCCCAAGCCATTCTATAATAAACAGTGACATGGCTATATTAAAATATTTACTTTGTGTGCTGAAGTGACTTATAGGAAGAATGGCTACTACATAGAAGTCCTAAGTATTAAGGCGTCAGGTGCCACGGGCGGCATAAATATTCCGTGTGCACTTGTTTATAGGAAAACCCCATCTGGATTTGGCTAAAACACCAGGCACCCTGGTGACCCCAGTTTTGCTATTGGAAAATATAACACAAGTGTTCACTCATCTAGAATAACTACAGTGCTAAGTGCCAAATGACAGATGGGAGGGGATTGGCTTTTCTCAATAAAATCCAGGCACTCCATTGTGAAGGGCTTCATTGTAAGGGCTCCTCGGCATTTATAGACTCTCGGAGGAGATGTGCAGCTAGATGAAGCAAGGTGCTGGGTCAGGCTGACCACAGCCCGCCTCCCCGGGACAGCTCTGCCTCTACGCGTCCGGGCAAGCTGGATACGGTTTGGAAGACTTGGCCTGGGATAGTCCATGAGTAACAATGTCATCAGTTCCCACCCCCAACCTGGTTCTGTTGAGTAGTGCTTAGGCAGACAGGCTGGGGACCATGCCTGGTGTGATCAAAAGAACAGAGTGCCGGAGAGGGAAAAATCGGGGTTTGGACCGTTGCTCCTCCACTTACTTGAGTACATGGAGCCTTCGGGGTTAGAGAGAAGGCGGTGCATCTTTATAGGCATTGTACCGGACGCTGCTACTACGCTATTCCGTCGATAACCTCCCTTTCGAACCACGGCGAGGGTTGTACTGGCCCATTTTACAGATTCACTTCTAGCCGAGAACAATTCCAGGGAATGAAAGTTTTTCCCAGGCCAGGCCATCCCTTCTGATGAACACATCAATCTTCTCTGCGGGTTGACCCCAGAGTAGGGGGGGCAATAAAAACAATAAAAGCAGAGGGGGAAAAAACACAAAGGAGAGAAAGAAGAACCCCAGTAAAAGTAAAGCTGTCCTTTGGACCCATCATTTAACTGGGGAGAAAATGCCTCTATGACCACATGACCATCTACCTGTCAAGATAAAGCTCCGAAAGATAAAATCTCAAACTGAGACTAAGCTGTTAACCGAAAAAGCATTTAACGTTTTAACTGCTCACTGTCAGAAGCAGCTCCAGGCACCACCCATCTCCCACCTGACTGCAAGCTTTCACCAAACAAACGTGATGAACAGATTTCCTTTCGTTCATCCACTCATTCAACGAAGAAGTCCTGGGTAACGACCGTGCATCAGGCCCCTTCCAGGCAATGAGAATATGGCAGCGGGCAAAGCCCCTCCCTCCATGGAGCTGACCTCCTGGGGGGGGGGGGCAGATAAACGCATGATTACATAAATGAGCAACAGGATTTCAGGTAGTGATAAGGAAAGAAACATTCAGCAAGATACGTCCAGGAAGGCCATGTCAGGTAGGGTAAGGTAAACCAGAGCAACGAGCTTATACCAGGAATCGGGAAGGAGAAGCATCTGATTCGCTCTCCTCGGCAATCACAGCCTGAAGTGTAAGCTATCTACCTGTACCATGACAGGAAGGAAACAACACTGAGCTGAGAGTTATTTAAGGAGTCTGGTCTAACCTTTAACATTAACTTATCATGCAGTCCTGAGAACGTCGTATCATTTCATAGATGGAGAAACTGAGTCAGGGCAGCAAAACTGACATGCACCTCTAAGGTTCCCTTCCACTTCATATTTCTAGAATTATGCCTATGCAAGATGGAAATCACTAGCCACATGCATTTACATTTAAATTGACTACATTTTTTAAAATTCAAGTTCAGCTCCTCAATCACACCAGCTGTATTTTATGCGCTCTGTGGCCACTGGCCACACAGATCTAGAACATTTCTACCACTGGAGAAAGTTCTACTGAAGAGCCACGTTCTACTGTCCTATGGATTCTGGTAGCTCTTGAAAAGAAGCAACAACTGTTTTTTGTACATTTTCTATTTCTACCAGATGATTCACTGTCTTGGAGACAAATCATTTTTTGTTTGGGTTTTAACCCAGGAATTCTGTGACCAGTCAAGTTTTCTTTTATTTGTGGAAACAACAAAATGCTTAAAAAATCATGCCAGCCATAAAAACTTCTTAAAAAAGAAAAACTGAAGCCATAGAAAATTAAAGAACCCAACCTGTAAAATCAGAGGACAAAAGACTGGATGGTGAACACCAACAACAATTACTTACAAAGATCCATCCAAATAAACGTGACTGTATTTTAAATACAATCCCCGGGGCACCTGGGTGATTAAGTCAGTTCAGTGACCGACTTTGGCTCAGGTCATGATCTCGAGGTTCGTGGGTTCAAGCCCCATGTCGGGCACTGTGCTGACAGCTAGCTCAGAGCCTGGAGCCTGCTTCAGATTCTGTGTCTCCCTCTCTCTCTGTCCCTCCCCTTCTCACGCTCTGTCTCTCTCTCCTTCAAAAATAAATAAACCTTAAAAAATGTGTTTTTTTAATAATAAAAAAAACACAACTTCCTCTAGACCTCTCAAAACATATCAAATGTAAAGATGATTTAATATGTAGGCTGGATTTTAAAGAAGTATTAATGAAACTGTATAATCATACTCAAGATTGAACTTGGCAGTGAGGCGGGCTCACTAACAGTCACGTGAGAGCGCAAACACGTGCAACTCTTCCCTATGTATTGAGAAACTAGAAATGCTCAACGCTTCCCACCTTGTTATCCCAACAAATGTGTTTGGAAACAATCCGAAGAGAATGAATAGCACCACCAAGGAGCCATCGGTCTATCAAGATCTCCACTGTAGCATCATGTACAGAATTCAAAGAAACTGAATATTTATTCAATAAGACAGATATAATTCGTTTCTGGTATATCCAGAAAATAGAATTTCATGAAGCTCTTAAAAAATCATGTTGGTGAAAAAAACGTTTTTTAGTAGCATGGCTAAGTGTTTCTGATAGGGCATTACCGAAAGCAAAATGTCAATAGTAGGTCACATTTATTCAATATTAAGTGCCAGCCACTTACCTAAACGCTTTGGGTCTATTGTATTAGTTACCGTTCAACAAACTAGAAGCCGCCAGTACCAATATCATCCCCAAACATTCCCGCTACTGAGGACACAGTCTAATTGCTGATTTGCTCCGCGCCCCACACATCACCCTCTAACAGCCAGGTCTTGAAGGAGGGTCCATCTGCCTCCCACCTACCCCAGGAGACCCCCTAAGCTGCACACTCTTGGCCAAAAACAGAAACAAAAACAAAACAAGCAAAACAAAAACACACACAACCCACCCTCCCCAGAAAACAAAAACACAAGTATGTTCTGGCCAGAAATACACCAAAACCTTAATTAATAGTGATGGTCTCTGAATGCTGGGGCTACCCCTCGCTTTCGCTTCCTTCTTCGCATTGGTCTGTATTTTTAAATCATTCTGGCAATGCACATTATTCAATAATGAAGGGAAAAAAATGTTCATGATAAAGGGAGGCCATCTCCGTAACAGATTTGTACGCCAAGGGGAAAAAAATCATAATTCAAAAGGCACAGCTAAAAATGGAATTCCAAAGTGTTGCCTGGAAATTAGTGGGAGTTCAAAGGAGTTAAATAAGAGATGGAAAACTGGAGGCGTGCCATGGCTAGATCGTTAGACTCTTCCAAAAGGTCTCTGCTTGCGGCTGTTGGTAACTCTCTCTCAGCCCTCAACTTAACGGAGGAGCGTGGACACAATTACTGAGAAGTGAGAAGCCCCGCAGAGGCTCCGAACCCACCAATCTGCCCAGCTGTTGTTGTTACTGTTGTTATTGTTGCTGTTGTCGTGTTTGTTTAAGGACTCTCTTGGCCTACAGAACGAACTTACTATCAGCAGGCCCTTCCCCTCCCCATCAAGTTTATTATTTTTTTTAAACCAGGCAACAACTTTGTTGAACAAACCTGACTCCGAGGAATGTTTGCTGCAGACTGTCCGCAGTCCCGCAGAAGTGTGTACGGTTATCTTTATGAGTGAGCACAGTTTAGTCTGCTCCCTTCTCTGCTGAGTAACACTGCCACATGTGGTCCCCCGGCAAGGAGGGACGTGGGTCTTACCTTTGGTCGCCTGTTCACCAGCCTTCATGGTCCACGGAGGTTCCCGAAGATCGCTTCAGGCTCTGCACCTGAGCCACCAAAATGTCATGGCCACGTCCGTCATCCTCCTGACGTCAGCCTCCATTTGCCAGAAGTTTTTCCACAACATGTGGAGATCTGGTCCAGTGTTGCCGTCCATGGTCAGCCTTCAGTTCCGGGGAGGCAAATTCTAACCCTCGAGGAGGGTCAGAATTCAAATAACGCCCTGGAGAGTGGCACATGAATTATTTAAATATTGAGGAAGTACTTTCTCCGGGCCTCCCTCATGACCCAATTTTCCATTTTGCCCTCCTTACTTTTTTATTTTTAAGTTTTGAAAGAATTCAAAGCAGGGGAGGGGCAGAGAGAGAGGAGGGCAGAGGATCTGAAGCAGGCTCTGCGCTGACAGCAGAGAGCCTGGGGCGGAGCTCGAACTCACAGACCATGAGATCAGGACCTGAGCTGAAGTCAGACGCTCAACCGACTGAGCCCCCCAGGTGCCCCTCTCCTCACTTTTTAGACCCAATCAAACAAGTCCTGTGGGAGGAAAATGGGATCATGCAAAAAGCTCAGGCATGAAGGTCACCCAGACTTGGCTTTGGATCCTGTTTGGGCATTTGCTGGAGAAGACCTTTGACAAGTGCTTAGCTGCTTTGAGTCTCATTCTCCTGGGGATTCAAATGTGGGCATTAAGATTCAAAGCCCACATGTTGATAAAAGGCCTATATGACGCCTGGCACATAATACGTGCTTAACAAATATATCCTCTTTTCCCATCTTCTTTACTCAGAAGCACACCTGCAGTACAGTAAGGTAGTTTCAGGCCATGGTTCTTCGTTTCCACTAATCACGCCTGAGAATGCCTCTCTGGGATCAAAGTATCCATCTCTAAAGATGGAAGAAAGCAGGACTTCCGCTAACTTTTCCTCTTGCTTCCAGCTGATTTCCGTGCTCCATCGGGCTCTAAAGAATTAGGCGGTAAACCACCGTCGGCAACCAACATAATCTGTACACAGAGATGACCCGATGGGTCGGCACCACCATCCAGAGTAAGGTGACCCCAGGTCCATTCTTCTCCCTTCTGCTCCTTGTCCCGTGACAAGAGAGGGAGATGCTGCAGACGGTCCTTCCTTGTTGTCTAGAACAGGCGAGACCAATTCCCCTCAGTCCATACCCTCCAATATACTTTCATGAACTTCTAACTTTCTGATCGCAGACTGCATAGGTCGGGTGATATGGAGGTAACAAAGAATCCTGAAATTCTCAGAAGTTTGTTTCTCACTCTTGCAGACAGGCTAGGGGACTCTGTTCCAAGATCTCCCTCACTCTGAGCCCCATGCTGATCCGGCATCTCCTCTATAGAACGTTGCAGGTATCTGAAAGAGAGAAACAAAAAATTCGTGTTGGTCCTACATCTTATACCTGAAAAACAACATATCACAGCTCACATGACTAAAATAAGGCATGTAATCATGCTAGACTCTGGGAGGATCCATGCACCACCATCGCGCGTCTCAACAAAGAACCCCACCCCCTCCACACTGTCACACTACACCCATCACACACCTGTAAGACATGCCAATCAGTTAATACGAGCCTCACTGTAAAAATGAATATACGTCCGTGAAAGATAGAATCAGTACACTGGACTTCACTAAAATTAAAAATTTCTTCTCCACAAAAGATACTGTCAAGACAGTATCTTTTTGGAAGACCAGCCACAGACTAGGAGAAAACATTTGCAAGAGACATGCCTGGAAAAGTACTACTATCCAAAAAATACAAAGAAATGTTAAAACTCAACAATAAGAAAATCAATAGCACGGTTAAAAAAATGGGCCAAAGACCTTAATAGCCATCTTGCCAAGAAGATGTGTATAAATGGCAAAGAAGTATATGAAAAGGTGCTCAACCCCATAGGTGGGGAGGAAACCGCAAACTAAAACAACAGTGAGATACCACTGCATCCATCAGGATGGGCAAAATTCAAAACTCTGATACCACCAAATGCTGATGAGGATGTGGAGCCACAGGAACTCTCCCTCATGGCTGGTAGGAACGCAAAATGGAATGCAAGTTTTGAAGTTTCTTATCAAACCAAACAGACTCTTATTGTACAATCCAGCAATCACAGTCCTTGGTGCTCACCCGAATTTGAAAACCGATGTCAACACAAAAACCCACACATGGACGTTTGCAGAAGCTTTACTCATAATTTCCAAAACTTGTCAGCAACTAAGACGTCCTTCAGTGGGTGAGGGGATAAATCAACTCTGGTCCATCCCAACAATGGAGTATCACTCGGCATTCAGTGCTAAAAGGGAATGAGCTATCAAGCCATAAAAAGACACAGAGAAAACTTGAATGCATATTACTAAGTGAAAGAAGCCAGTATGGAAAGGTTCACATTTTGTGATTGCCAACTATAGGACATTCAGCAAAAGGCAAAATTATGGAGACAGCAAAAAAGATCAGATGTCACCAGGGGGAGAGAAGGATGAATGGGGGAGGCACAGAGGATGTTTAGGGCAGTGCGATTACTCTGCCCTACACATGCCGTTATAAAATTTTCTAAACCCATAGAATATACACCAAGAGTGAACCCTAAACTAAACTAGGGACTTTGGATGACACTCCTGTGCCAACAAAGTAGGTTCATCAACGTAACAGATACACCACCGTGATGGGGAACCCGGTAGTGGGCGAGACTCTGCACGTGTGGGGACAGCAGATCTCTGGGAAATCTCTGTACCCCCCACTCAATTTACTGTGAGACTAAATCCGCTCTAAAAATAGCAAATCTATTTTTTAAAATGAATACGTGTCTTAGAGGTTAAGTGGCTTGGTCAAGGTCATGTAGAAGAGTACTTTGCACATATTTTCTGAATAAATGAGTGAAGGCAGGTGTGAATTAGTGAGAAAGGAAATAATAAAAGCTGGTGACTAGATTCTCTTTTTAAATGTATGTTTATTTTTGAGTGAGAGAGAGAGCACACATGCACACAAGCAGGGGAGGGGCACAGAGAGGGGGAGACAGAGAATCCCAAGCAGGCTCCACACTGTCCGCACAGAGCCTGATGCAGGGCTCAAACTCAGGAACCGTGAGATCATATCCTGAACCGAAATCAAGAGTCAGATGCGTAACCAACTGAGCCACTAAGGTGCCTCACCCCCAACCAGGGGACCTGATTCTTGATAGAAGGTTCTTTCCGTTTACATCATAGTACTACCCAGCTCCACCCAACTACTAGCAAGTATCTTCTGCCCTTGGGAAGGTTTCTGGGCTTTACTTCCCTGGGGTTTGTAAAATAACTTGGACGCCTGGATTCTAGAATGACAAATAGTAAGCAATCTTCCTTGTCATAAAACATAAGCAGGTGCACATACACTTATAGACACAAAAAAACTATTAACTTGTAATTAGAGCAGCAACCACAGCGCAGTTAAAGGAAATAATAATCCACATAATGTGAGCTAAAATCCTGTGAGCGAGGAAGAAGTTGCAAGCGTGATGTCTGGGTTGTTATCTGGGTTTCAGCTGAGACCCGAGAAGAACAGAGAAATGAAAAATGACAGGCATAGACAGAGAACATTTCACTGAAAATGCCTCCAGTACCAAGCCGAACAGAGAGAATGAAAAATTCCTCATCGGTGAGAATCAAAACCTGCACGTGAGCCAAATATATCTGTTGAATGTTGAAAGTGACCATATGCAGTTCAGAGAGAGAATGCACTGAATCATTAAAGAAAATTCCTAAGAAACTTAACAAGTACATCTAGACACTGCTCAAGTATGCACTCTGATGGCTCATGGAAACATCCGGGGGGTGGGGGGGAGTGATTCAAACGACTTGGAACATGCAGCCTCTTGGCTTGAATGATTCACAAGCTGAGGAGGTAGGGGGAAGTCAAGGAAACCCTAATTGGGTGTTTCATGGGATCAGACAGAATCCTATACGCTGTGCTGCATCAAGGTATGTGTGTAATGGCACAGTTGGTGGATGGATGGCAGAAACTAAATTTTCCCTCCAAACTTCTCATTTCTTTTCAATGGGCTATGCAGTTACAATGCAAGAGTCTTGAAAAACCAATGAGATAACTTTATCTCAAATTGCTATCGTGTAAGTACAGAGAGAAGGGAAAAAAGGAATTTCAGTACCTTTTGGACCCAGCATATTTGAACTCCACACCTTTCGGGGGACATATTTTAAGGATAGAAAAAAACTGTGAAGAAATCTGAATGTCACTTAGTTTGCTGTTTGGTCGTCGTACCAGGGGAGTTACTGTGAATATTTCGAGGGTCTTGTAGAATAGAAAAAAACAAGCAAATTATAGTCGGGACCCAGGGTTCTCGTGTGAGAAAGGAAGTAAAAATATGACAAAAGAAAGAACCTTGTGCTGTTGGCTGCTGGAAAATGATGGTAAGGGCAGAATGTCTGTGTCTTCCACAGCCCCACGCCACAATATGTGACAATATTGGAAGATCAGGCCTTTAGGAGCTGATTAAACTTAGATGAGGTTGTGAGGATGGGGTCCTTCTGATGGATTAGTAACTTTGATAGAAGAGGAAGACAGAACAGAGCTTACTCTCTCTCCACCATGGGAAGACACAATGTGCCCACCATCTGCAGACCAGGAACAAAGTCCTGAATTGCCGGTACCTTGATCTTGGACTTCCCAGCCTCCAGAACTGTGAGAAATAGATGTCTGCTGTTTCAGCCAGCAGTCTGGGGTATTTTGTTATGGCAGCCCAAGCAGACTGGGGCAAATGACGAGTATTAACATCAACCAGTTTTGTCTGCTAAAAAGGTCTAAAATTATGACCACTCTGCAAGCAATCAGCACACCTTGTGAGCGCTTAGAGATCTTAGTTTCCACAATCTATTCCGCACTCAAAGGATTCACGGAATCTTGGGAAAACAGCTCTTTCTAGGCCAAAGACAAAGAATGTACAAAATGGTCCCGGAACGTTTTATTATTGTGATGGAAAATAAGGAAGTACCCAATGAACGTGGAAGACATGAGGCACACAGGAGCCAACTTGAAGGGGCTTCCGAGGGTCACATCTGGACTCATGCGAACATCAAAAAATAACGATAATGGCTGCTAACATACTGAATTAAAAAAAAAAATGTATACTATAGTCCAACCAAAGGGGAAGGTGAGACCCTGCTTTTGGAAGAACACCTAATAATAGAATTAGAAGGACTGGTAGATTTCGAAAACAATTATTTTGCCACCTCCAATCTACTAATTGATTTGGGCCAAAATCAACAGAGACTGGAGTCAGTCGAGTCTAAGAGCTGGAGCAAATCTATGACTTTATAATTCAAATAAGTAGTTTTGACAAGGCCCCGTGAGGTAGTAATCAGACTCCACTGAGCGAAATGTAGTGACTGTATTCACACGGTCTCAGAATACCACACCTCGATGTACGAGCTTGCTAGGGCTGGCTCAACACAGGACACAGGCTGGGGCGTTTAAGTAACAGAAATTTCGTTTCTCAGAGTTTTGGAGGCTAGAAGTCCAAGATCAAGGTGCTGGCAGAGTTGGTTTCTCCCGAGGCTTCTCTCCTTGGCTTGCAGACGGCCGCCTTCCTGCTGTCATTTCTCACGGTCTTCTCTCTGTGCATGCATGGCCCCTGATGTCTCTCTGTGGCCTAACCTCCTCTTTGTATACGGGACCCAGTCAGACTGGAGGAGAGCCTACCCATACGGCCTCATTTAACTTTTGTAATACATTTTTTTTTATTGAGAGAGAGCACACGTGCATAGGTATGTGCATGGGGGAGAGGGACAGAGAAGAGAGAGGCTCTTAAGCAGGCTTCCACACTCAGCGCAGAGCCCAACATGCGGCTTGATCTCACGACCACGAGATCACGGCCTGAGCCAAGATCAAGAGTCGGAGGCTGAACCTAAGGAGCCAGCCAGGTGCCCGCTCATTTAACTCTAATCACCTGTTTTCCAACCCTATCTGCAAATGCGCTCCCATCTTGAGGCTCTGGGGCTTAGGGCTTCAACATACAAAGTTTGAGGGAACATAATTCCATCTCAAAACAGATGTGGGTTTTTTTTTTTAATTTTAACATTTATTTATTTTTGAGAGACAAAAAGAAATAGAGAATGTGCAGGGGAAAGGCAGAAAGGGAGGGAAACACAGAATCCGAAGCAGGCTCCAAGTTCTGAGCTGTCAGCATGGAGCCTGATGCAGGGCTTGAACCCATGAACTGTAAGATCATGACCTGAGTTATAGTCGGAAGTTTAACCAACTGAACCACCTAGGCACCCCACAAAAGATGTGTTCTCAACAGGAATTACAGTGGAGACAGCTGGCAGCCACAATCTTATCTAAATGAGCAAACTCAGCATCATTAAGAGCATCTCTATAGTATTCTTAAGAAAATGTTTCACCTAAGTTTAATAATGAAGAAACAGACAAATTCAGATTATGAAAATTTCTATAAGACAACTGGTATTCTACAAAAGAGCATTATCATAAAACAGCAGGTGGACTGAACTAGACACACAGATTCTAAAGAAACATGACATCAGATTCTGAACCCTGGGTCTCCCCACAAGAGCCATAAAGGGTAATTTTGTGATAACCAAGAAACTTTATAAACAATATATTAGAGAATACCGCCGTTTCAGTGTTAAATTTCTCAGATGTTCACACACCTACGTGGTGTGGCTTTGCATTTAGGGACGAATGTCATGACGTCTACAATTTATTTTCAAAGAGTTCCACCCAAAAAAGGTCTATAATTAACAATTAGTGAGTCTCTGTGAAAATTACATGATCTATTTATCTTAAAATTCTTAAAACTTTTCTGTATATTTGACATATTTCAAAATGTAAAGTTAGGGGGGGTGGATGGATGGATAGATAGATAATATCTATGTCTTCCGGAGATAATTCTCTATCACACGTAAATATACTAGTTCTGTTACGCACACGCATAGTTTTCCCATTGTATATCCATTGTTTAAGCAATTTCCCATTACTCAATATTTAATTGACTTGAATCTTTTTTTCCACAAAAAATGATATAAAAATAATCTTGTACATACATCTTTTTGGACATGTGCAAGTATACTTTAGGATAATACCAGAAGAGGAATTACTACATTAAAGTTCTTTCTTGATGACTTTACGTGGGCACTGAATTTCTAAGCAAAACAGTTATGTTTTTTTTTTTCAGTTCACTGGTATTCTGACTCAACTGTGAAACAAGCCCATTTAAAAAGCAAGCCTTCTTAATTTGCAGGGGAAAACTGATTTCTCTACCTTAATGGTTCAATTCAAGACTTGAATTATTCAACGTTAAATGCAAAACTTCTAACGCGGCGGGTTGTACAAAATGGATATAGGCCTTCCTCAAATGTGTCTGAGTGAATGAGTGAATGAGTGGAAGCTTCTAGACACCAGAAACATTAACTGTGGAATTATAAAATAAACACGTCCTCCCTCCCCGCATTCCAAAGAGGCTGTGAGAATCTTAATGGCATCTTACTATAACACACAAATTAGACGTCAAGGCACATCTTCCATGGACCTCATCCAATTCACCAAAATGACTTCCTTATAATGGGCTCCCGAGACAGAATTATAGTGTAGCAGTTGGGAATTTAAAGTTTATAAAACTCTGAATTCGTCAGCTCCTTGCCTCCTCCCTGCAGACGGTTCCCCCCCCTCTCTGCTGGTCTCTGATTCCTCCGTCACTCTGCTCCATACCAGGGCTATTCAGAGGGAATGGAAATTCCCTGAGTGCACTGAAGATGGAAGACAGAAGCTAAGAAACGTGGAGCCAAGTCACCTGTATCCCGCAAAGGTTCTATTTTATGATCTATAAGAAAAAACAAGGGGTTGAAACACTAAGATTTCTTCCCACATTTCTGTAGCTCTTTGGAGAAATTATGTTATCAATCACATTATGAGTAGTAACAATAACAGACACATATGAAAAGGAACAAAACTTGCATTAAATCATCAACAAACACTGTGTAGCAGGATTACTGCACACATCGGAGGAAGAAGGCTTCCGTAAGTCAGGCTCCCAAATGAGCACCTCCTTTGCCAAGTTCTAGTCATTCTGGTTCTTGTAAGGAAGTAGATGGCATAGTCTTGAGTATAAACCTACTCCTAATCTCAGAGGTCCCTTGTGCCAGTGCGATATGACACCAAGAGCATATACAAACCATTGTTGAGGATTTACTGTCTAAAACATTCTCCAAGTCCAGTCTGGAAAACTTTCTGGATTCTACCTCCAACCCCTGCTTGGCATGTGATCCTCTCCAAGTAAGCCATAGGTAAAATAAGACATAATGATGCCTCACCTACCCGTTCTTCAAAGTTCATTCCCTCGGTGGGCACCATTTACTATCCATCAACTGTTAAACAAAGATTTCTAAAACTAAAGTAACCCAATCAGGACGAGACAGGTTGTCTTAAGGAATCACACATGCTGGTTTTTATATTTTATAAGTTAAAAAATGGTTTCTAGAGTGGAAGAACCAAAATGGTAAAGAGAATTGGAAGTCATCTCTTCCAAGGAGTATTTCAAGGTACAGGCATGTTTAACTTGGAGAAAAGAGAGTGAAGAAAAAGCAATGATAATGGTTCACAAATATACCAAAAGCTAACAGGCAGAAGATGCATAGGGCTGGTTCTTAGTGGATCTGGGCAGCAAAATTTTGAGAGGTGAACGCTTCAGAGTGGCAGATCTTGGCTCAGGTTGATAAGGAATTTTCTAATAAGTAGAGACTCCCCAACAATGGTATAAATGTTCTGTGACTTATTGAGTTCTGAAAAATGTGAGCAATCCAAGAAAATATTTGATGGTAATTCTCAGGGGCAGTGTGGGATGAGAGCTTAAAGCCAGTAAATTCTAAGGGCCGGTGTATATTTCAGATCCTATAACACAAGTAATATTTGCCAAACATCCATGAAGCAATAATTGGAATTTATAACATTTCCATCTTCATAAAAGAGAGTCAATGGAAATAGAATTCATTGTAAGATTATTCAAGTTAAGTAAAAGAAAGGATGTGATGATCCATGAAGAAAATTAAAGGTAAAAAAAGTGACTACAAAATTCATGTCATACAGATGTATCTTATTGAGAGCAAAGTGTGAGAGTATGTAAAAACTTACTAAGGTCGGGGCACCCAGGTGGCTCAGTCAGTTGAGCATCTGACTTTGGCTCAGTTCTGATCTCACCGTTCATGATTTCAAGCCCTGCCTCGGACTCTGTGTTGATAGCTTAGAGCCTGGAGCCTGCTTCAGATTTTGTGTCTCCTTTTCTCTCTGACCCTCTCCTGCTCACACTCTGTGTCTCTCTTTCTCAAAAATAAATAAACATTAAAAAAATTTTTTTAATTACAAAGGTCCAGTGCTTGTGAAAAAAACATACCTCTTGCATAGGAAAATGCAAAAGTATGACTCACTGAAATATAAAGGGTAGTTTTTCCATGAATTAAAAATACAAGTTTTACTAAAAGGCAATTTAAAACTAACGTAAATCACAAAGTAGAGTCGAAGGATGTATATGGATTGAGAAGAAAGAACTAAAACTGTCTTTGTTTAGCGATGACATAATCATCTGTTTAGAAAATCCAAACAAATTGATAAAAGCACTTCTGGAACTAATAAGTCATGGTAGCAAGGTGTGGGATCAAGTTTAAATACAAAAGACACTTTCCTATATACCACCAATGAATACACAGCATTTGAAATTAAAAACACAATATCATTTACATTAGCATCTCCCCAAATGAAATGTTTAGGCGTCAATCTAACATTATATGTATAAGATAGACAAGGAAAACTACAAAACTGATGAAAAAAATCAAAGAAGAACTAACTAAGTGGACAAATATTCGATGTTCATGAACAGGAAGCTTCAATATTGTTAATATATCAGTTCTTCACAACTTGATCTGTAGATTCAACACAATCCCAATCAAAATCCCAGCAAATTATTTGATGGGGTATCAACAAACTGATCCTAAAGCTCATGGGAAGAGACAAAAGATCCAGAACAACAAACAGCATGGAAGGAGAAGAAGAAAAAGGAATGATGCTATCCGACTGTAAGACTTACTCTAGAGCTATAGTAATCAGTACCAATATGGCATTGGCAACAATAGAGACAAATAGGACAATGAAACAGAATAGGAAGCCAAGAAACAGACCTACATAAATATAGTCAACCACTCCTTGACAATGGAGCAAAGGTAGCCTTTTCAACAAAGGGTGCTAGGAAAATTGGACACCCACATGCAAATAAAATGAGACTCGATACAGACTTTACCCTTTTCACAAAAATAAAAATAGGTCACAAACCTAACTGTAAAACTATAAAGCTCCTAGAAGATAACATGGGACAAAGATCTAGAAGACCGTGGGTTTGGTAATGACTTTTTAGATACAACACCATAGGAGTGATCTGCTGCAAAAGAAAGACTTAAGTAGCTGGACTTCATTTAAAATTTTCTGCTCTGTGAAAAACACTGTTGTTAAAAGAATGAGAAGGCAAGCCATAGACTGGGTGAAAATATTTGCAAAAGACATATCTGGAAAGGGACTGCTTTCCAAAATACACAAAGAACTGTTGAAACTGAACAATAAGAAAACAAACATGATTAAAATGTGAGTCAAAAAACTTAACAGACACCTTACCACAAAAAGATCTACAGATGGAAAAGCAAATAAGTATATGCAATGGTGCTCAATGATTCCTAATATGTCATTAGGAAATCACAAATTAAAACAACGAGATACCACTGCACATCTCTCTGAATGGCCAAAATCTGGACCATTTATAACACCGACTGTTGGCAAAGATGTGAAGAAACAAAAACTCTCATTCATTGCTGGTGGTAGTGGAAAATGGTACAGCCTTTTTGGAAGACATGTTGGCAGTTTCTCACAAAACTAAACACGCTCTTACCATACAATCCAGCAATCACACTCCTTGATATTTACCCAAGTGAGCTGAAAACTTATGTCAACACAAAACCCTGCACATGGATATTTTTAGCAGCTTTATTCATAATTTCCAAAATGTGGAAGCAACCAAAATTTCCTTCAGTAGATGAATGGATATATAACCTATGGTATATCCACACATTGGAATATTATTCAAAATTAAAAAGGAAGTGAGCTAACAAGCCACAAAAAGACATGGAAGGAACTTAAATGTATACTGGGTGAAAAATCTAGTCGAAAAAATAGGTATGATGTTGTATGATTCCACTGAAAATGGCGAAACTATGGAGACAATAAAAAGATCAGTGGCTTTGCAGGGGTTGGGGAGTTAGGAGAGATGAATCAGCAGAGTACTGAAGACTTATCAGGCAATGAAAGTATTCTGTATACTGTAATAATAGTTATACGGCATTTTACATTTGTCAAAAGCCATAGAATGTATAATACTAAGAGTGAACCCTAATGTAAACTATGGGCTTTGGGTGACAATGAGGTGTCCGTATAGTTTTATTGATAGTAACCTTTCTGATAGAAGATATTGGTGGTGGGGAAGACGGTATGTGTGGGCAGGAGGTATAAGGATATATGGGAAATCTCTGTACTTCCCACTCAAATTTGCTTTCAACCTAAAAACGTTTTTTTTTTAAATCTATTATTTAGAAGAAATCTCCTAGGGCAAAGGTTGATGGGAAATAATGGCAAGGTGAGCATGTAGCTTTTTTCACAATGTTATGGAGGTAGAGTGTAGGTGGGTAGCATATGACTGCTTCCCGCAACTCTTCTTAAGTCTGCATCTGGGGGTCTAGATCTAAACTATTTCAACACTTCAATTCATGCAGATTATTTGAAGTTTATCCTGCTGAGCCATCCCTTTGGTGACAAGGCCAGCACCACGCTGACACGAATCACAGAGAATCAAGACGGCAGCTCACCATGGGAATATGGCCAAGGGGTTGTTGACACTTGAAGCAAAAATGATTTAACATCTATTGAATGTATGTTTTATGTATACATTCAACAGATGCTAAATGAGTTATTTAAAAATGGTATACTTTCATTGCACTTTAGAATTAAATATTGAATCTCTGATGCATCAAATGTAAGTAACTAATCAAATTTTGTAATATCGAAATGGGGGGTGGTAAGAAATGCATTCTGAAAATTTTTTAAATATCTATTTATTTTTGAGAGAGACAGCTTGTGAGTAAGGGAGGAGCAGAGAGAGAGAAGGAGACACAGAATCTGAAGTAAGCGCCAGGATCTGAGCTGTCAGCACAGAGCCGGTTGTGGGGCTCAAACTCATGAACCATAAGATCATGACCTGAGCCTAAGTCGGACGCTTAATTGACCGAGCCGCCCAGGTGCCCCTGAAATATTTTTTAAGTAAAGGAAAAAAGTGTGTACTTAAAAGAAAATACCATGCTACAATGGACTTGGAACAATTTTTGAAAAAGTTCAGAAGTTCAAGGTCGTAATACTGAATTTTATACACTGAAACAGTCTTTCAGACTCTAAGCTAACAGTGAAATCTCACAGAAGTGAAAACAGAAATGGCAGTCTTATAAGTGTGCTCGAATTAAGGAAAGGCTAGTTCCCCAAATTTGGTTTCTTCTTGATTTAACTGTGAATTGCTTAAGTAGCAATCAGACTGCCAGGGAAGTTTTAGTCTTTCACTTAATTACATTTCCTTGGTCATGAAAATGTGTGTTCATCACAAGCCCCTTGACTCATTATGTGAGGCTTCCTTATTTCCTCAGGGACAGGGCTGGGGTCACTGCAAATCACCTGACCTAATGTTTTGGGTGATTTGCTATTCATGTTCGATAAATGCTCAGGTAATGTCACAAGAGTCTGTGGACATTCATTGTATTAAATAAATGAAGAAAAGCTTTTATATCTGTCGGTAAGAGTTTTAAAGTTCTCATCATCTCAGCCATATGCATTTCTTGCTAGGTGTAGTGTTAACAACAATGATAGCTAACGCTTAGACACCGTTGTCAACACTTTACATGTATCAACTCATTTAATGTCATAGCGACCTCATGAGATGCCTAGTATTGACACGTGCAGTTTACAAATGCGGAAACCGAAGCGTGAAAGGTAGAGTAACTTGCTGGAGATCACACCTGGGGAGCTGGGCTCTTAATCACTCCCAACCACTACATTACACCACTTATTAGGTATTTTCTCTTCTTGCTATTTCAAAGCCGATGTTCTTCTTTCATTTGTAAGGTTGTTTCCATCATTAAATGGATTCATCTATTTAGAGCTCCTAAAGGAGATTTGCACACAGGAAGCACTTCATAAACATCAGTGTTATTGTTGTTTTCATTAACATCTGTACACCTTCTGAAAAGCTATCATATGCATGAAGGAAAAAGCCTTCGATGTAGATAATATCCACCTTATCTACTTCTACAGGTTTCATGTTGATCCTGGTGCATTTTTTCGGGTGTCCAATGTTCAAAGAGCAGTTTTGCTAAAGTGTCTCCTCATCATTCTGTTTTCCTGTTTAACTGTTTTGCCTCAAGTTTCCGGAGCAATGTTAAAGTAAAAGGAGCAAAATGGAGGATTTCATTTCTGTTCTTTACCTTAATCTGCATGAAAGTGGACATACTCCCACAATGTCTCTGTTAAGCATTTGGCTGGATTTGAACAGAGGGGAGTAGGTATAAAATAGTAAAGGAGTATCCCTCTAGCACTATTTTACCTGAGAGTTTTCACTAAACATACATGCTCATCTTATCAAATATATTTAGGCCTTAAGGATCCTGATAATACGCTTTCCCCTCTGACCAGTTAAAATGCGAATTCAATGGCAATGCATCTCTAGCACGGAACCCTCCTCATTTTCCCAGGAGGAAATGGAGTTGACTGCCAGGGGCATTCTATGACTTTACTGGTAAATTATATTTGTCAACATGCTGTTAGAATTTTTGCCTGGATGTAACCGACACTGTTTTCTGGAGATGTCGAGGTAAGTGTGCTTACCATGTTATCGTGGCTTTGAAGAAAAATTTGAAAACTAATCTTTCCCCTGTTTTCTGTGTTCTATTCACCATATTCTGAAACAGTAATAGTGCTGGATCCTTCTCTTCACTGAAGGTTACGGAGAATTCCCTGGTGAAACTAGCTGGATTTGACGCTTCTTGTGAAGGTAGATCTTTAAAAACTTTTTCAATTTTGTCCATGATTATTGGTTCTATTAGGGTTTTTCCCTTTCTTCCGGAGTCGATTTTGGTTGTTTCTAGTTTCTCTAGTTGGGGGTGGGGGGTTGGGGGGTGTTGAGCACCATGAGGAATCATCATTTATATCAGGGTTTGAATTTTCCCTGGAGTTTAAAAATGCATCCTCTTGGGGCGCCTGGGTGGCTCAATCAGTTAAGCGTCTGACTTCAGCTCAGGTCATGATCTCACAGTTTGTGAGTTCTTATTTCTAAGTTTTGTGAGTCTTATTTCTAAATTTGCCTGTTCGTGTTTTCTCCCTTTTCCCTTAATTAATAGAGATTTATCTGCTTAATATTTTTAACTGCCTGCCACATACTGGTTTTATTTATTACTCCCAGTTTTTTCTCTTCCCCAGGATTTGAATGCCGAATTCTCATTCTACATTTTATGATGTATTTAAGACTGTGAATGCCCGCTTTTCCCCCACAATAGTATTCTCTTCCCAGTTTTTTTATGGTGAGTTTATTTAAGAAAATGTGCAATTCTGCTTTCAATTTTTTTATTGATCCAAAAGTAGCTGAAGACTTTTCTTTTTTCTTTTTTACCACCAAGTACTTGGGATTTTTGTTTGCTTGACTCTATTTTGCTATTTTACACTTTATTGCAATGCAGTTAAGAGAACGAGGTCTGAATAATTTCTACTTATTTGAATTTATTGGTTTTCTTTTACTGTCCTCATATGTCATCGTGGCACTTGGGGGGAAAATGCCGATTTTCTGTTTCGTTGGGATCTGGAGTCTGTTATACATTTATTATATTGTCCTTGTTACATTAGTAAGATTCACTGTACGCTTACACCTCTATTTAAAGCAATGTCATGCTGAAAGGCACGAGGGAAAGCTGTGTGTTACTGTGTGTTTCTGTCTAATGCTTCCTCTCTCTATTCAGTGGTTTTGCTAAATTTGTGTTATCGATCCTACGGCATTTGGATTTGTGAGTTACCATTATAAAGCACCATGCTTTCTGTGGTTTTTTTAACCTTTCTTACTTTCTGTTTTTAATGTGTCCTTGCTCTAAAAAAAAAAAAAAAAATTGGTATCTTTTTTTTTTTTCGGTATCTTTTGCTTTCTGGTCTCTATTTTTTCTTTTTGTCAAAACAAAACCCCCAAGGCCCCAATTTTTTCTTTCTGATAACTTGTAAGGTTTATATTCTTTTTTTCCCAGGTCCTATAGGGGTCACAGCTTTAGACAGTAAACATATTTTCAGCATATTTCCTCTAAATGTACTCTATTAGACATGCAGGTCAAAGAGAGAAAGATCAAGAATTATCACTCCACCCACTCTTCCATTCAGTGATCATAATGCAAGCCATAGGAGTGGACAATGTCCTTCATGCTAGATTTGGGTCTAGTATTTCTGGATATTCATTCTTTCTCTAACATGGCAAACAACCCCTATCTGGGGAGTAAGAAAGAAAAGTCGATATTAGGGGGCAGGTGAGAGAGTTTGCTGAAATGAACTTACGGAAAGACAACAGACTGTCAAAGAGGCACCTTCCTTACAGATTTTTCAAACCAATCGTGATCATGGTGATTACAGTGGACACGTGGATGCTTCCTTCAAGTCCGTCGCCATTACCTTGGTGGTAACCTTAGTTTTTCATTTGTGGACCCACTGCCCACCAGTACAGCCCAGCTGTGGGGACTGTGGTCTCCACCCTTAGTTCCAAGAGCAGCACACGTGACTCATGCCGACACTGGCTAGCATCACCTGGCCTACGTGACCCAATTTATGCCAGTAAGACATGTGTGGGAGTGGGAGCGTCTGGGAAAAAACAAAACAAAACAAAAAAAGCCCGGCTCCTCGCTCTTTCTGAAGGACCTAAAAGCAACGATGTTCTCTAGAGGTCCCTAGATTTGGGTGAGGGAGCCTATTTTCCCCCGGTGTTGTTGGCAGGCACTTCGCAGCGATCCCTGGAAGCCCCCCGCCCACGCTGATGTCAAGGAAGGAAAAGACACCGACCCCGAGACCATACCTGAGCCAGAGTCAAACCAGCCACGACTGTGCTTACGAAGGGTGGCCTTGCCGTTATGTGAATCAACAGGTCTCACTTACGGGTGAAGTCAGACAGAACGTGCCTGGATGTTCTGCAGCCAAATGGGCCTTCCGATCATGGATTATACTTTCCCTGACCTGGGGCCCAAGCCTGTGACCCCTTCTGACTCACGCTTCCTTAATCCGCTTTAGCATACAGCGGCATCTGATAGCTTCCTGCTGGGTACGTTCAGAAAATTACTTCCCTTACTATTTCCATGGCTCATCCCTCCTCCTCCAAATGTGTGTCAGGATAGCTGAGAACCTTAACATAGTATACACACACACACGCGTTCACCTATGTGTACTAACGCTGTATGTGTTCTTTTTCAAGGTTAGTGAGACTTCTACTTTTCCATGAAATGGTAATTTTCACTCTCGTCTGCTTGGATCTACACATAAATAGATCCAGCTTCATCCTCTTGATTTTCTTCTTATAAAATAGTTCAAAATGACTTGCATTCAAGTTGCCGGATTCACCAAACAAAATGACAAAGCTCCCAGTGGATTATAAATTTTAGATAATCAATGAATGATTTTTTTAAGTGTAAGTATATAGCATCCGATATGTGGAGCACAGTTATCTTAAAACATTATTCATTGTTTATTTGAAATTCACATGTAACTGGGAATCCTATGTTTTATCTAAAAACCTTTGCTTGTGTGAACTGTATTCTCGGAGTCCTCGATTATGTGAACACACTAGAATGTTGCCTTTTATATCTGAATGACCACTTAGCAGGGCTTAAAAATAGGAATGGACTTTTAATCAACCTTTTGCATGCTACATTTTTTTAATGTTTATTTTTGAGAGAGAGAGAGGAACATGAGCAGAGGAGGGGCAGAGAGAGAGGGAGACACAGAATCTGAAGCAGGCTCCAGGCTCTGAGCTGTCAGCACAGAGCCCAGTGCTGGGCTTGAACTCATGAACTGTGAGATCATGACCTGAGCTAAAGTAGGACCCCCAACCAACGGAGCCACCCAGACGCGGCTCATGCTACATTTCTTATGTGAGTTTAAGGGGTGGAGGAGCTCGCAGTATTTGTGCATGGCCACCACTGTGCTTTCTATTTAAGCCTTTCATATTCCTGGTAGGAGGCT
Organism: Helogale parvula; assembly: GCA_004023845.1. Classification (NCBI taxonomy): domain Eukaryota; kingdom Metazoa; phylum Chordata; class Mammalia; order Carnivora; family Herpestidae; genus Helogale; species Helogale parvula. The sequence continues at coordinate 27,569 of PJEM01009430.1, forward strand.
CTGGGTGGACGTTCTGTAATGTGGAGTGTGCTTTATCGTTCCTTGCATGGTGGTGAAGAGGAACGGGGAGGATTATCCGGTGCCATCCCCATTTATAGTAGGTGAATTCTGTCTACTTTTTCTTTTTTAGAGTCAAATGAGATACTAAAGGCCAAGAGCTTAACAGTTCCTGACACACAGAACCCGACAGATGTCAGATAACTATTATTTTCATCATGATTATGTCCTTGAAAAGTCTAACGGAAGAGACAAATGTTGTAAACTGTGGTATCTCTGCTCTTTCATCCTGACGTCTCTGTTCACGTCCTCCACGCGTGTACAGCGTAACTGGGTCAGCCAGATTTTAAGCTCACGTCTTAACCCTCTACCCTGCCCACCACAAAGCCTTGTGCTTACATGTTAAGGATGCTCTTTGATTTCACCCATCGAGTCAATAAATTAATGGATTTAGGATTACACAGAACAAAAGCAAAGGCATTTATCCAGGCCTTAATGGAGAAAACTGATTTGATGTCCCCACATTTGCATTAATTCCAAAACCAAGGGGAAATGACCACTGCCCTGGATTCTAAGTGAAGAGAGATTCAGGGCACTTGAAACAGCTGGACAGTTTAGATGAGGAGCGCGGCCACAAAGTCAGGCCTCCCTCGGGGCATTCAGACTGTCGATGATCAGCACGTGCAAGTTTACAAACAATCCCCACAAAATGAGGAGTCCTGATAGAATATCCAGAGTAGAGTAGGGCAGGGGAGTACAAGGAACAAAAGTTAACCTAATTCTTGGGAAATGAAGCAAGGGAAGGGGAGGGTGTGTTAACGCAACAGGCACAACCAGAGGAAAGACAAAGCTAATACTGTTCACAACGATAACAACAGAAATAACAGTAGCAAGCACTTACATACCGTTACTGTATACCAGATCTTATTCTAAGATATAAATAGATAGATGATTCATTGATAGATAGATGATAGACAGATAAGATGGATGGATTATAGGTAGATGACAGAAAGATAGATAGAGATAGATGATAGGGCTGATGGATGGATGATGGATAGGTAGGTAGGTAGATAGATGGATAGATAGATATAGATGATGGATGGATAAGTAGGTAGATAGGTAGGTAAGCAGGTAGGTAGGTAGATGATAGAAATGTAGATGAATGGTAGATATAGATAGATGATGGATGGATGGATGGAGAGAGGGGATGGATGGATAGATATTAGATTAGATTAGATTAGATAGATACAGTCGTTTAATCCTTATAAACAAAAATCCCACAGAGGAGGTAAAATTATAGATAAATGAGGAAACTAAGGCATGAGGAAGAGTTAGGTGCCCAAGTCACACATTAAATGGCCAAATAAAGTTTGGATTATGTTAGCCCTTCTCAGGAGCCTTATTATTAATAAAATCTTACACGGTCACACGGGGAAACGTGACTGGCAGCTGGTGGTCCAAGATGACTTTGAGAGGAAAGAAAAAATTTTAATGAGGGTTTTAACTATGCTCTTTGCCTTGGGATGTGCTATGTCTCTTGCATTTCCCACAACATATTTAGAAAAAGATGTGGCATATTGTGCTGGTTAAGAGCCATTTAAAACAAAACCACAGGTCCAAAATGGAGTCACTTATGTTAAGGGCCCCATGTCAGCAAACCAAATCTTAATATCTAACCTATCTGCAGTTTCAACCTCCCCCGGGAATGTAAACTTTAACCTGTCAACTTGGCATTTCCTGGCAAGCATCAGGACATTTACTGATAGACCTCCTTCCGTTCCCCTTAGGAGGGCAAGTTTTGCCTAAAACAATGCGTTCTTTGCTAATCCTTTCCTTTATTCCACTCCCTCTCTGCCTTTAGAAACCTTTCCTTTTCTGCTGCTCCATGGAGCTCCTTTCTATTTTCTAGACAGGATGCTGCCGATTCCTGACTCCTTCAATAAAGCCAGTTAGATCTTTTATGCTACCCAGTTGAACAGATTCTAACCCCCCAGAGCTAGAATGCCCAGAGGGGATTTTGTCTCTTTCTCTCATTAGCTGTGTTGCTGGTGGCTCTTCAGTCACTCAGTTTTCAGGTGTGTTTCTCCCATCCATCCTCCAGCACAAGCCAGGAAGCTGGAACTCTCCACCGGCAATGCTCAGCCCACACACTCCATGTCCGCCCATCATTCCCTGCAGATCTTAGCTCCTGAGTAGCTCTCTCTCAGCTCTGTCCCCTTCCCACCAGCTCTGCTGACACTGCCCTAGTCCAGGCACTGCACCTGCCGGTTGACCTTGGGAGAGCTGTCTCTCTGTGCCTTTGTTTTCTCACCAGCTTCAATGAATACAATGCCTACGCCATAGGGCTGTGTGAGGATTTAATGTATTAATGCTACTTTTTAGAACAGCATCTGGCACATGGTAAGAGTTCTAGAAATATTAGCCTAAAGAACCTTTCTGAGGGTTCTGATCTAATCTGGTTTTCACACTGAGGCCAGAATGATCCCTTCCAATAGCAGTTTTGAGTGCATGCCTACCTTACTTAAAAAAAACCCCTTTGCTGGACTCCTCCCTGTGCTCCGGGGTCGAAAGTCCCTGCCCAGTGAAACCCTGCTTTCTCTTCAGGTTACCCCCCATGACGTTCCACTTTGCTCCTGACTCACCGCCCACTCTAATCTCCTGCCAGTCCTTACAGTGCCTGTGTTTCTTCCCAGCACGTGCTTTGCACACGGCGGTCCCTCCATTTGTAATGCTTCCCCACTGCCTCCCCCACTCCCATGCCCCAAGGCTAAACCCCCATTCTCCTCCCTGGCCCCCAACTCCCTTCACTTCCTGGGGAGGCTTTCTCTAATGCCCACCTTCCCCACCCTAGGCTAAGTCAGTCTCTTTTCTCCATACACAATCTTACGACCTTATCCTGCACTTTCCGCATTAATTTAGGGGGACTGAACACTGGTCTCCATTGGGCTGAAACCATCACATGGGGGGAAACTCACACACGTATGTTTAATGTGAGTTTTCTCATAACCCAAGTGAGGAGCTGTGAGAGGCCACGCTTCCTCCCCTTGCTACTCAATTCTTATGTTGACCTTTCTCTGCAAAAATAATTCCTTATTCTATGGGAAGCCTGGGTGGTTCAGTCAGTGTCTGACTCTTGGTTTCAGCTCAGGTCATGATCTCACAGTTCGTGAGTTTAAACCCCACACTGGGCTCTGTGCTGACATCAGCGAGCCTGCTTGGGATCCTCTCTCTCCCTCTTTTCTCTGCCTCCCTGCTTGCTTGCTCGCTCTCTCTCTCTCCCTCTCTGAAAATAAATAAACTTAAAAAAATAACTCCCAGTCTAATCCCCGCTGTGAGACTTTATATCGAGCTTTCTAGAAATACCACCCCATGTCTAGCCGGTTTGGTGATGTCCCAGAAGTCATGGCCTTGCCTTCAGTGGTACATCTCCCCAAGTCTGAGTTATGTAAACTAGAAAGCGATCCAAGGGGGTGGGAGCAGGAAAATTCCACAGCCTTGACGCTCCCTGTCCCACAGAATCGCTCCCTGTCCCACAGAACCGGCTGCCCCTGATGTGCCTCTGTGGGGGGAGGGGAATGGGCTGGGATGAAGGGAACTTAGGGAGGAGCGTTTTCAGAAGGAGGGAGCCTTTCCAGGCCTTTCATCTTCAAGGTGACTTACAGATTTTCACCCTCTAATTCTCTGGAACGTAACTGTTTAATCACACTCACACACACACACACCATCACCACCACCAGCCCCACCGTGATTCAGATATGGTAGTCTATACCAGAAATGGCACACTGGATGTCCCAGAAAGGGCCAAATCTAGAGCACAGAGTTTGGCATGCAAAAATGATAAAATTTCAAATAAAACCCCCATATTTCCAGCTTCTTTGGAAAACAATAATGAAAGATGTCCATTGGCTGGAGCTGAGTGACGGTGGTCCATCTGGCTGAGTCAGGCTTTCCCTGGTCCGTCAATGCGGGTCATCTCCTGCCACACTTCCCCTGCCTGGCCCCTCAGAGTGGCCGAGATTTCCAGCACCAGTCCACTCTGACGGCGGAGGAGATGCACTCGCCCACCTGCTCCTCACTTTTCAAGCTGTATCGGCCTTTCCATCGCTGCAAAGCCCTTTGCCCATCCTTTTCCTCACTGCCGTCTACATGGTGTCCCCGAGGACTTGAAGGGAATAAGAAACGGCCTGTCCTGAGTCACCTCTTAATAGCAGCCTCCTTGGCTTCAAAAAAATGTGGTTGGAATTTTAAGATTTGCTGCTTCTAAGGGCCAAACTAAATTCTAAAATTAGGTCCACCCTCTTCCCCAGATGATTCTGGTTGCACAACAGAACCCAGACTGGTGGGGAATCAAGGGCAGCTGGGAGCGGGAAAAGCAGGGAGGCTGAGGTTATAGGGCAAGGAAGGGGTTGAGGGTCAGACCTCTAGCAGCAACCACAGAAAGAAGGCAGGCAAGCATGCTACGAATTCACCATCAAAGCATCCTGCAGGGCGGTCATTTCTCTAGGAAGATGACGCACCGATTGACTATCATCGTGTTCTGTGATTACACTGTCCACCCCTCCCCCCTGCCCGGAAAATTCCAATGATTGTCTCTTCTCTCTTCTCTTGGACCTAAACACATGTTTATAAAATCTGTGTGTCTGTGATGTAATGAAAACATTTCCAGGCTCCAATTAAAGTTATGCATGGGATCAGGCTCTTATGAGGGAAAAACAAATCCTACCAAAATGTCTGACAGTAATTTGGATTTGCATCTCATTCTCCTTGATGGGACACAGCCAGTATGTGTGTAAGGCCACATTCAATACCCAATAGTGGACACTATTTTGTACTATAAGTGAAATAGGCATGGAGTGAATGTAGCGGGCAATCAATATTGGCTGAGAGAAAAAAAGAAAGGGAGGGAGGGAGAGAGAGGAAGGATAGAAGGAAGGAAGGGAGGAAGAAAGGAAGAAAGGAAGGAAGGAGGAAGAAGGGAGGGAGGGAGAGAGAAAGGGAGAAGGAAGGAAGGAAGGGAAGGGAGGGGAGGAAGGAAGGAAGAAAGGAAAGAAGGAAGGAAGGAAGGAAGGAAGGAAGGAAGGAAGGAAGGAAGGACGGATGGATGGGGGAGAACTAAGAGACACAGGATTCCCTCCAGTTCTAAGCTCTTCCTACAAAAATGATCACCTTGAATGCTAGTCTTTGTTGAGAAATGAAAAAGATTACCAATTGCCAAAGTTCCTCTGATCCATGAAAAGCAGAATTTGGAGAGTCAGATGGCAAATTTTACTATAATTCCCAAGCAGATAAAACCCAATACCCCAAGCAAATGGCCCCCTAATGCCTTAGGAGGGAGTGGAGGATGCATCTGTGGCAGGAGAAACCAGTATAACGGGAAGATGAGGAAAAGGAACAAGAAGTCAGGAGCATGAGTCCTGACCATCCCCCTGAGTTCACAATCCTGGTCAGAGCATTAGTAGGTTGGAAAAAAAAGTCAAGGTTATCCAATTGCAAGGCAGCTTCTTCCTCGCTCTCTGGCCACATGCCAGGGATCATTTTAAGCACAATGTTTCAGGTTAAACTGGGTGCCAGACAAAAATGGAGCCCACGAGCTGATGTAGGCATTTATACAAATGGGCTGCAGACAGACGCTGGCTTGTCCATGTGTGGTATATGGTGTGGAGGGTATCAGAGATGATGGGGAGGACAGAGGGGCTGAGGTGTCAGGAAGTCAGCAGAGGGGTCAGAACAGGACGCAGAAACTTTATGACCAACGGGCAGGACCGGGATATCAACAGTGAGTGCAGCGCGGGGCTCCCAAAGGCCAGATGGGACTGGACCTATATGAATGGCTACTGGTACCCAGGTGCCCAGGGATCAGATCACATCAGTCTACCCAGGGCAGGGACCAGTGTGGACCCAGAGATGGCTATGGACCCAAGACCTCTTGAGGCACCGCCATGATGATGCATAAGCTTCCTATGATCCCGGTCAGAGGAGAGGAAAGAGGATGGATGATTCCAAGGAATCAGGCAGAGAATCCCTGAAAGACCAGCATTTCCCCTAAGACGGCCTCTGTTTTAAGCCGAAAGAGACTTCTCAAACGATCCAACACTGTCAGTGGCCATAGGAACCCAAGCATTTATAGATACACCTCAATGACATGAGTTTGACAATCTGCAATACAGACTATAAATGTCTGACCTTGCTATGAAAAGTGGGTAAGATAATGATGACGATTAACTTAGTCCAGAAAAAGAAAAATGAAAAAAGTAATAATAAAACACTGTTTACTTTTACCATCAATAAATGATGGGAAGGGATATGCCCAAAAAATGCTAGAAAGAGGAAAAGAAATGATGTTTCTCTTGTTCTTTCCAGTACGAGCTTACCTCCTTCATCCTCCGCACAATCAATATAGTATTATGACACTCAGATTAAGATGAGGACACAGAAGCTCCTGACCAGGAGCCTAAGGCTAAGAGGCAAATCTGCCCATTACCCAGGGTCCCTATAGAAAACAGATTGATCCAGGGCGCCTGGCAGCTCAGTCAGTTAAGCGTCCAACTTCAGCTCAGGTCATGATCTCACAGTTTGTGGGTTCGAGGCCCACATCAGGCTCTGTGCTGACAGCTCAGTACCTGGAGCCTGCTTCCGATTCTGCGTCTCCCTCTCTCTCTCTGCCCCTCCCCAACTCCTGCTCTGCCTCTATCTGTCTCTCAAAAATAAATAAACTTGGGGCACCTGGGTGGCTCAGTTGGTTAAGCTTCCGACTTCGAGTCAGGTGAAATCTCACATTCGTGGGTTCGAGCCCCGCGTCAGGCTCTGTGCTGACAGCTAGCTCAGAGCCTGGGGCCTGCTTCCAGTTCTGTATCTCCTTCTCTCTCTGTCCCTCCCCATCTCATGCTCTGTCTCTCTCTGTATCAAAAATAAATAAAACATTAAAAAAATTTTTTTTAATAAATAAATAAGCTTAACAAAAATATCAATTCTCACACCTCCAGATTTCTGTCTGGGAAAAGAGACCCAGAAGTTGGGACTCTAAAAAAAGAAAACAGAAACAGGTCCTTCAGGAAAACATTTGGGTCTTTAGTGAGTCACCCAGTGGAAAACTCACCTTTTCCCTTGGCTGCAAAGGGACAATGGGCAGGAATCGTGTGGGAGCGCCTACCGATAGCTGGAGGTGAAGAGGAGCCCTATGGGTAACAGCACCTGCCCTGTCTCCCCTCCTGGACTCCCCCCTCCAGTCCCCTGCTGGTGGCTTCTGTTGGCCCAAACCAGCTTAAGTCAGAAGGAAGGGGAGCCTAGGTCATCGGATCCACTGGGATCGGCAAAGCAGAGACGGACGGAGAATGAATGGAGGCAGGCTGGGCAAACGGGAATCACCAGCACGGTCTGGTAGGTGGAATTCTAGGACATGGCTGACATCCTGAGCAGGGTCTCTGTATTTCCATGTGACTCCAAACCCAGTAACAGAGCAGCGGCACTTGGGTGGTCAGGCCGAACACCTGAAAAAAAAATTGTTTTTCCACTTTTCTATAGAAATTAAGAAATTTCCATCATCTTCCCCAAGCCTGTGATGTCAGACTGTTTTAGTCTCAACTGAGCTACTTCAAACACTGTCACGTATTTCTATAAACTTGAGCCAGAGGAGCTCTGCTTTCACGGTTTCAATATACAATCTCGAGGCGAAGCCTGCGTCTGCATGTCACGGATGCTCCGGTCACGAGACGCGCCACCCCACAGCACCCGAGGCCCTGGCAGACCAAGCTGACCTCACTCTGCAGTGCTGGCTTCGGGGGGTTTTATTTTAAAACCTGAATATTTACACAGTTTGCATTCTTTCGCAGGTGATAGATTTTATGAACCTTCAACAGCGCTCATTTGCTTTATCTTTTTGCTCAGAGAAGTCAGGCTGCCTGGCTGAGGGGACCTCGTTGACTTGGCTTCGCTGAGCGGTACCTGTTCTTATTAAACACAGAGCAGAATTATTTTCAGTTCAATTTTTACATTAAACATAATAATTTTGCTATGTTTGGATTCCTGAGGGCTCTTGGACACTTTAATTTATTTTGCTCTTCTGATGCTGATCCTCCCCCCCACCCCATGTCCTTGAGCTCCATGCTCCATGCTCAGGGACTGCTGGGAAGGGGTGAGTAATGGGTGGCTATGGCAGGGAAGGGGTTGGTAAGAAAACGTGAGAAGAGCCACCGAAACTCCGGGGCTTCCCTGGAGGGTAAAACACCTGATTCGTGTTAGAAGTGGAAGAGTAGAATTTAGGGATATGAGACGTTCTCCTTCCTTCCGTTTTCTTTCCATTGATGATTCACTGGAAATCTACTACCTCTGGCATAATTACAGGGGACCCTTGAATACCGCAGGGGTTAAGAGTGCCGACCTCTGCCCGGGGGGAAGGCAGAAATCCACACATAACTTTTGACTCCCCTAAAACTACACTACAAATAGCCTGCTGTTGACCAGAAGCCTTGCCAGTAACACAGTTGATGAGCATATGTTTTGTATCTGTAGGCATCACATACCATAGTCTCACAATAAAGGAAGCCAGAGAAGAGCCAGTGTTATTAAGGATATTGTAAGGAAGAAGGGCGCCTGGGTGGCTCTGTCGTTTGGGCGTCCAACTTTTTTCTTTCTTTTTTGAGAGAGAGAGAGAGAGAGAGAGCATATTTGAGTGGGGAAGGGGGGGGAAGAGAGAGACAGAGAGAGTGAGAGAATCCCAAGCAGGCTCTCCATTGTCAGCACAGAGCCCAAAACGAGGCTCAATTCTACGAACCATGAGATCATGACCTGAGCCCAAATCAAGAGTTGGACCCTTAACTGACTGAGACACCCGGGCGCTGCTGAGCACCCAACTCTTGATTTCGGCTCAGGTCATGATCCCAGGGCCGTGGGATTGAGCTCTGTTGTCAGGCTCTGTCCTGAGTATGGAGCCTGCTTGACATTCTCTCACTCTCTCCCTCTGCCCCTCTCCCCCACTTGCTCTCTCCTTCTCTCTCTCAAATTAAAAAAAAAAAATTGTAAGGAAAATACAGTTACTATACTGTATTTATCAAAAGAAATCCATGTATAAATGGACACGTGCAGTTCAAACCCAGGTTGTTCAGAGGTCAGCCCCACTTCCCCAGCCTTTTTCGGGGGGTTATATGTATAGCTAAGGTGCTGGACTTATCCTGACCTGGACTGGATTTGCAGATCTGACCGGCTGACTGGCTGTCCGACCTGAGGCAGAGTGCTTCCTTTCTCTGATAATCGAGCACCTCTTGGGACTCAAAAAAGTGTGCTGCACAGACTGGTGTTGGTGCATCATTGCATCTCTTGATGAGATAAGTACAAAAACAGAGTATTTAATGATGGTTTTTAACAACTCGGCTATCGCTGTAACACCTGCACACCTGATCCTTGGGCTCATGGCATTGAACAGAGTATGGACCAAACCTACAAGTCTGTAGCAACATGAGGAAGAAAAGAAACATTTAAAAAGCCTCCCCAAACCCAACGAGCCTTCATCTTCCCCCAAAGGAAGTTTGAGAGCACGGGTAAGGATGATGATATCTATGCTTCTCCAGTAACGTACGGGAGGCATTGCTGCAGTGCCTGCAATACTGTAGGAGCCCCCTTCCTCTCTCCCGGAGAAGACCCCCAGGATCCTGCAGTCAATATTGAGACCCGTGAGCTCTGACTTTGCTCCAACAGAAAACGCAAGGATGCACCTTGTCAGAACGCTGCATTCAGAGTCTTGGTTGGGAGGAAAGACGTGCGTGTGAATCCTTGTCCCCAAACTCATTGTGCACACAGTGGGGTCCAAAACGAAACTCTGCCATCCGCCATCAACGGGAGGCCTCTCCATGGGGTCTACAGACGTTATTAGTGTCAAATCGAGCTTCAATTTGACTTGACACTAATAATTAATAGTAATGGAGACCATTTCCAAGGAGCTGAGAATGTTTCCCAACCAACTTCTGAATTTTTACTAGAGGCATTTCATTCGTTTGCACTGAACAACCTCCTCTGGCCTTTTTTAAAAAAAAAATGAAAAAGAAGCTGAGGGGCACCGGGGTGGCACAGTCTGTTAATCACCCAACTCTTGATTTTGGTTCAGGTCATGATTTCCTGGTTCGTAAGATCAAGCCCCACTTTGGGCTCTGCACTGACAGCACAGAGCCTGCTTGGGATTCTCTCCCTCCTTCTCTCTCTCTCTGCCTCTCACCTGTATGCTTGTTCTCTCTCTCTCTCTCTCTCTCTCAAAATAAACATTTAAAATCAGAAGCTGAATATTAAAAAAAAGAAAAGGAAAAAATAAAAAGCAGCTGAGTAAAAAGAGGAAACAGGGCTCAGACTGGGGCCACAATACAACAGTGACCCTGGTATATTTTTTCCGAAAACTTTTAGGTCCACAGCAAAATTAAGCAACAAGTACACGGATTTCTGGAGGACGCCCCTGCCCGCCCCAACACCATAGGATACCAGAACTTTGGTGTATTCTTACTTCAGGCTCTGACATGGCTCAGCGATGAGACGTCAAAGCCTCAAGCCAATTTCCTGTCCACTGCGGCATAAAGCAACCCCCGGACCATGTCTAATCTTGCACAAAAAATAAAATGTTCAGATCCTATGACAAGTCGGCTGAGGCGGCAGATGCCCCTCTCGAACCCGGTCGGTTCCCTGGGCGGATCAGCGCTCCCTCGTACGCACTGCCCGGCAGCCGAAAGACCTTGGAACGTTTTGGAAAGGTGTAAAGTTCAGCAAGGCCCTGGCCAGTGTATTTGTTAAACGAGCTTTCCAATGACCGCCTGTGCACACCACTTCAGAGGGAGGTAATGAGCATGAAATCCAATTATACAGGCATCGCTTAGCCATCGCAAACCAGAAGTGTGTCCCTAATCTTCTATTTTGAAGATAAAGTGAAAATCTAAAGCTACTCTGCTGCTCATGGCATTTCATTCCCTTTGTGACTCAGCCAAGAGAATTCCCTTCGACCTAAGGCCCTAAGCTTCAAAGCCAGCTCTCTTCTTAGCTGCTGTCCTGCTTTTGAACCTTAATTTATGTTTTCTGTAGGCTAGAGGAATCCACCAAAGCTAACCCACCAAGACGACCTCAGGAGCTCTGCGCGAGGGAGGGATGAGGAGCGCCAGGCTGTCTCCAGCCACCGAGTCCTCAGGAGCTCTGGAGACCCCGGCCCCGGCCTTGATAAGATGCGCCAGGCTAAAACTGAGGCCTGTGGTCCAGAACATTCTGGAAAAGTGCTGCTCAGAGGACTCCATCTCACCTTCCAAGTCTTCTTGTTCCGTCTTTGCCATGTGCCACTCTATGCTGTAAGTCCCAGCCACAGGGCCTGCATTTTACTTCCCCTGCCCCACTGTGGGACCCTGTCTCATTTGCCTCATGGATGAGTTGGCACCAAGCACAACGTCTGGACCCTGGGCAACGCCACTAAACGTTTGCTGAATGAATGTGTGCGTGGCAAAGCTCTCAGAACAATGCCTGTGCCCTTTAGGATTTAGGTTGTGAAGCTTTAAACCACAGCATTGAGGAGGGGAAAACGTTACAGAGAGGGACGGAGGCAAACCATGAGAGACTCTTAAATATGGAGAACAAACTGAGGGTTGGTGGGAGGGTGGGGGAGAGGGAAAGTGGGTGATGGGCATGGAGGAGGGCACTTGTTGGGATGAGCACTGGGTGTTCTATGGAAGCCAACTTGACAATAGGTTATATTAAATAAACAAAAAAAATAAAATAAAAATAAAACAGCATTGAGAGCAATGGTGCTCCCCAGAACCACTCTCCACCGCTTTTTCTACTATTTCCCACTCAAATGAGAATCTGGGAAGCTTCCCTCACACATGGCCAAAGCAAGAGACATTTGTGAATGTACAGCACAATTCTGCTCCCTGCCCTCGCCCTGGCATTAGTTAGCATTTTTTAAATTAGAAGAGGACATTGGAGATAGGAGTATTATTGTTCTTCCGGTGCATGGTCTTTGCCCCGATGTAAATAAAGGTTGACATATTTAATAGAGCATATTGTGCTCCCACTGAATGGAGGATGCGCAGGGTTTATAGTGTTTCTGTTAAAAGGTAGATAAACATGGGCTGACATTGGTAAAGGAAGAAGTTAGCTTTGACCTCAGACATCAAGAACTTCCTGACAGCCAGAGTTGTGATACTAGGTCCCTGCTGTCCCAGAGCCCACACACTCTGGGGGTATCCAGATGACAAACAAGGAAACAAATACTCAAAGTACTTCTAACTGGTTTTCAGGGTTAATGGGAAGCCCCACCAGGTTAAACACCTGACAGTGGCAGAGGGGCTCCCCGAAGAAGGCTTCCCACAGGAAGGTGGGGGAGGCCGTTGTGAGGAGGTGACCACGGGCAGGCGCCTGAGGTGGCCAGTGTGTTTCGAGGCGGGCAAAGAGATTCCGGAGGAGGGAGAGCAGGCGAACTTAAACGTTCGAGAGACAGACAGGCACTGTCTCTGCTCACGGAGTGAAGGTGGCTCTACCAGGTCTCCTCCCCAGGGTGCTGTGCAGGTCCTCTCTTTCTATTTCATAAAGGTCTTGAGAGACCAGGACCCCCACCACGGAGTCATGTTATAGACTGAATATTTGTGCTCCGAAAACCATACATGAAGCCCCAGTCCCCAATATGATGGAATTTATAGATGGATCTTCAGGAGGGAAATCAGGTTAGATGAGGTCATATGGGTGGGGCCTTGGCTGATGGCATCAGTGTCCTCATAAGAAGAGACACCAGAGAGCTTGTGCACTCTCTTCCCCTACAGGACCACAAGAGGTCATGTGAGCACACAGTAAGATGGCGGCTACCCACACCCCAGAAGAAGAGGTCCCAGGATGAAATCTGCCTCGCTGCCTCCTGGATCTTGGACACCCCAGCCTTTCTTTAAGGGTATGAGAAATAAATCTCTGTTGTTCAAGCTACCCAACCATGGTACATATCATGGCAGCCCAAGCTGACCGATACAGGTCCACCAGTATGCCTAGAATACCTCAATAGAGGGTCTGTAAATATCTCTTCAATCAATGAGCAAATGGCGTCAGGGGATTATAACCCATGCCCCCTCATTCCTCCATGACTCATGCCCCACCCTGTGTAAGAGAGACCTATATAATCCTCTATTCAAAGCTTACCCAGATATTTTCAAGAGATCCCAAGGGCGAATCAGCGATCCAGAAGAATGTCATCACATATTCTTCTGTGCCAGGCTCTCTCCCTTGCCAAGCAGCTTTCAGAGCCGTGCCACACAGCTGTCTCCATAGCCAAGACACTGAAGTTCGTGCTGAGGATGACAGTACCTCCCTGTCCCCAAAGCTACGAAACACTGAGTGCCAACACGAGGTGCTCCGCATAGCCTCCACTGATTGGTGGGATACACCTGGGGAGAAACCCGTGCTCCGTTCATGCCGGTCTCACCGGGGACCCTAAGAAGTTCTAAGTGCCTTTATGCTCCCTGGGGTCCATCAGCGTCTGCCTGCAGCCTTGTTTGTCCCCAGACCCCAGACCACATCTACTCTATGTCCTGGCCCATCAGATGTGTCTCAGGCGAGCAAACATCTGTGGGAAGCTAGTTACCCCCTACACCAACTTCCCATTTGTGTCCCAAGTCCCCTGGGCCAAGCTCCATGTTGAATAAAGACCCAACATCCCCGGGTTCTGGGGCTCTGTTCATGTCTAGCCTTGAGCTACATACAGGAGGCTTTCTGATATATGGAAAAGAGCACGCTAAAAATGAAAAACAAGGTGGCCCTTTCCCCTGTGGGGAAGGCATGTGCGCGTCTGTGTGTGTGCTGTAGTCTCTGGGGCTAGAATCAAGATACACGTCCTCACTGCGCTGCTGCCAGGAGACATCTGACTAGCACCCCTGAGCGTGACATTTGTTTGTTCGAATGTCACACAATTCCTGGTCCTTGTGGGAGCACAGCAGTGCCGTGACACTGAGCAGCCGAGGACTCCCGAGCTTGGCAGCCTCGGGGGCATGCTTCACCGTGGCAGGCAGCCAGGGTGCCGAGAGCAGAGCGCGTGGATCTATGGCTACCCGCGGCCACGCCACGGACACGTGCGCAGAGCAGGTGAGAGGCACTTTGTCTTCCATGGAGAGCTGCATTTCTTTTATGTGAGTTGTACCCCCCAAACCATGCTATGCACAATCTTGTCCTGGGGACTTGATTTTCTTTCATGTGGTTCTTTGTGCTAACGAGATTAAATCAGTTCCAATAGGTACTGGTTTCATGGAGATGATAAACTTTTATTGAACTTGAGCACATTAAAATGAAATGTAAGCAGTAGGTGATTCTGGCGTTCTCCTGGGGTCTCTTCCAATTTGAATAAAGCCCGCATGCCTTCTCTGGAAAATAACAGCGCCCAGCCCGGCTCACTTTATGTGCTTAATTAAAATCTATTTTTGTGGGATAAAAAGGAGCTAACCGATGTAATGTTTCTTCTCTTCCGTAGAAGTCCAAAGAAGCTATGTTTTCAACCAGGAGAACAGAGATGGACGAGTCCTTGCTTAAAAACAGACCTCTACATTTCACACAAAGAGCAGGTAACGTGCTGTTTTACAGCGGCCTGTCTGCTAATCTGTGATCTGTTTTGTCTGTGAATGGGATTATCATGGTGGTTTATTGAAAAAGAGCCAAAAACGATGTAAAGTAAACTGTTTACACAAAGCCACCGGGCTGAAAGATCCAAACCGAGGCTCGTTTCAGGTCCTAATGAAAATAAACTTTATTAGAGTTTCAACTGGACAGTGAAACCTTTCAGGGTCCGCTCTGCCTGCTCAATGTGTCGGACACGAGACCACGGCTCTCCGCAGAAACTATGAAACTGTAAATGTCGTGGTTAACCTCTGAGGGTTGTCTTTCTTTGTGGCCCTCTGCTTGGATGTTACTCTGGCCAAGATTTCAGCTAGGCTCCTCGGCCAGGCGTCTGTCACTGTGTCTGCCAGTCCCGTAAGTCAAGAGGGGGAGGTTTGGCTCTCCAGCATGGCAGGGGGTGGACGAGAAACTGTCAGTAACCCTTAGCCTTACTCCTCAGGGAAGACATCTTTATGTTTCTGGGGTGGGAGGAGTTGGGGGGGGGGCTGGCAGGGGTACACCTGGCCTTTTTCGACCCCCGTGGTGGCCTTCTAGTCCAAAAGGGTCAAAGTGATTTTTTTATTAATGTCCACTCTTGACCTTGGTGCATCTTAAATTCTAATCCAGGGCCAAAACATTTCACAAGACATGCTTTGATCTGATAGAAAACAGACAAAAGACCAAAAGAATAGAAATATCCACCAAGGAAGCCCGCCTTGAACACATTGTTTTGTCTCCTTGCGAGGTCTGCAGTAGGAAGCCAGACAGAGAGTTCCCGTCCATATCCACCGAATCCACAGAAGTAACTTCAGAGATCACGTCTCTAGTGTGCAGATCAGGGGCTCATGGAAATGTTTCTGGACCCTTTTTTTTTTTTGCTTGAGCCTGCTTAATTTTTCCAAGAATTGTCTCCTGGAGCCCTTTGGACTACGAAAAGCCTGTGTCCTTTTGACCTGACACCAATCAGCTCTTAACTTCACTCATTCATTCACTCATTCACTGGAAGCATCCAGTGTGTGCCAAGGACTATGTTAGACATGAGTCATACAAAATAAGATGCCCCTGACCTCAAGGGCTTTCAGGCTAGTTGAGTGACAGGTGGAAAAACAGGTAGTTTTAATAGAGAATGATACAAGGTTAAGTAGAGGAACTAAGTATTGTAGGCAGACAGGTGCTTCTTGGCCTCCCTCTAAGCTCTTCCTTTTCCCCTGACCCTTTAGTGCTGAAGATCCTTTGAATTCTGTACTGGGTCCTCTTCTCTCCTCTGTCTGCAGTCTTCTCCTCAACATCTTCCCCCTAACACTCCTCCATCTACAGTCAGTCCCAGAGCTGTGAACAATTATGTTCTGATGACTATATTTCTGTCTCCCGTCCTAACCTCTCCCCAGAGCCCCACCTTCTTATGGCCCTCTCCCTGCTTGACCAGTGATGCCTCAATGATTAAAGAGGCATCTCCAGCTTATGCAAGTCACTCTTGACCTCTGCCTTCCCACAATGCCCTCCCCTCTCCACTTGCCCACTTTCACCATCTGCTCAGTTCGTTTAGAAAAAAGCCCAGCCTTGACTCTTCCTTTTATTCCCCACTCCACACCCAACCCCCATTGATTCCATTGCCAAAGGCGTCCTCTGTCTCTGTGTCCATGGCAAAAATCTACCTTCAATACTCATTGCATCTTGCCTGTATCCCTATAATAGTCTACCCATTCTCCCAGTTCCAATCTGTTTTCCACACTGCAGTCCATGTGCTCTTTTTTCTTTTAATGTTTTAGTTATTTTTGAGAGTGAGAAAGACAGCGTGAGCAGGGGAGGGTCAGAGAGAGAGGGAGACACAGAATCCGAAGCAGGCTCTAAGCTCTGAGCTAGCTGTCAGCACAAAGCCCAACGCAGGGCTCGAACTCACAAACCACAAGATCATGACCTGAGCTGAAGCCAGACGCTCAACCAACTGAGCCACCCAGGCGCCCCTCGTATGCTCTTTTTAAACCTCAGCTGGTATAATAGTACTCCCTACTTAAAATCCCTCAAAGGGATGAAACTTCCACTTCTGACAGAGATAGCATAACAGGAACTAGATTTATACTCCCATATGAAATAACTAAAGTAAGATACAAAATATGTGCAACAATTATATTCAAAACACTAGGCATTAGGTGATGAAGGGTAGTGACAGAAGCGACAAGAAACAAGGTAAAGTCATTTGATTGCCCCAGCTTCCTGTCTGCAGAGAATTTCCAGGCTGCGGCACAGGGACAGGGAAGCAGAAAGCTTAGTGGTCTTGCTGAGTTGAGGAGAGAGTACTGGGTGTCCAAGAGGCCAAGGAGGCCAGGGCTCAAGAAGGAGCACTGGAAAGAAGAGAGTTTCGTAGAGAGAGAACTCCAGAGAGTAGCAGAGCATGCCTCCTGTGTTTGGAGCTTAGTGCTTCTCAGTACATACTCGTGAGAAAACTGAGGCAGGAGGGAAAACACTTGAAAAGATTCGAGAGAAAAATTCCTCAGAGGTCACACAAGAATAATTTCTCTTTCATCCACCAGAGTAAAAGAAAACCTGAAGATGGGTCTCATACCTTATCTGTAGCTTTCTCCTTGAAAACAAACAAACAAAACTCCCTAAAAAAAAAAAAATGCCCTAAAGAAAACAAATAATAAAGATAAAACATCAAAATAATAAAGATAAAAACAAAAATCAATTACATAGAGGGGCACCTGGGTGGCTCAGTCAGTTAACTGTCCGACTTCGGCTCAGGTCATGATCTCGCAGTTCGTGGGTTCAAGCCCTGAGTCAGGCTCTGTGCTGACAGCCTGGAGCCTGGAGCCTGCTTCGGATTCTGTATCTCCCTCTCTCTCTGACCCTTCCCTGCTCGTGTTCTCCCTCTCTATCAAAAATACATAAACATTTTTTTAAATTTTAATCAATTAAATATAAAACAGAGAATACAAATGAGACCAACTGCTGGTTATCTGTGAAGATCAATAAATTTGCTAAACCTCTGGCCTGACCCGTGGTCGGCGGGGACGGGTTGTAGAGATGAGCACGTCGGCAATATCAGGAATAAGAGTTGTGACATCACTACGGATTCTACAGACATAAAAATCATTGTTACTTACGAACAATTTAATGTCAATAAATGTGAAACTTAGGGACAAATTCCTTAGAAGATGCAAGACCAACACTTGCTCAGAAGGAAATAGGTAACCTGGCCAAACAACTCTGTATTTTTAAAAATTGATTTTATAATTTAAAACTTTCTAACGAAGGAAATTTCAGGTGCAGGTGGCTTCACTAGTGAATTTTACCAAATATTAGGAAGAAAGAACACCTACTTGAGCAAACTCTCGGAGAAAAGTGAAGAGAGGGAATGTTTCTCAAACCATTCTATTAAGTTAGCATTACTCTGATGCCAAATCTAGAAGAAGATGTTACAAGAAAACTATGTAGGTACAAATTTTCTAAACAAAATCTTAGCAAATTTAATCTAATATATAAAAAGGACAATAGATCATGATCAGGCAGGGATTATTCCAGGACTGTAATTTTGGCTTAACATTGAAAACAATCAACTAACGGACTTAAAATAATCAAAAAACAAATGATCATTTAAAAATGTCAAGAGGAAACATTTGACAAAAGACAGCAGCTATTCCTGACAAAAACTCTCAGTAAAATAAAACTAGAAGGGAACTTTCTTAACTTATAAATAAGAAATATTTATGAAAAACCTACCAGCCACACACACACACACACACACACACACACACACACACACACACACACACATACTGTAGAGATGCAAATAATTAATCCTATCTACACAAAATACTAGAAAACACAAACTAATCTATAGTAACAGAAAGGCAATCAGTGGTTGCAATGAGGGAAGGTTCTGAGTGGGAAGATTATAAAGGACCATACAAAATTGTAATGGATTAAGATCCCTTATCAAGGTCATTATCTTGAGTATGGGGAAAATTTCCTGGGTGCACACATGTCAAATTTATCAGACTGTACACTTCACACATGTTCAATTTGTTGCATATTAATTATACCTCCGTAAAGCCATTCTAAAAATCCTTCAAAGGTTTTGCATTCCTTTTAGAACAAAATCCAAAGCGGTCTTGTAGTCTGTTTATGGCACATTTAGCAGAGTGCCTGGAACAGTGTAACAGCTCAACTAATGGGTTTCCTTTCCCCTCCCCAGTTCCAGCCACAGGGATGGGAACTGCATGGGGAAAAGCATTCCCATGAAAGGGCATGGAATATTCAAAGGATCATGACAAAATGGGAAAATTTTAGTTAGGAGCACAGTAGGGACAAATCAAAGTCAGACCTGGAAATGGACTTTGGCACCAGGTTGCAGAGAAACTGAGTGATTTTCCCATTCTGGGTTTCCAGCTCTGACTAATAGGAAGCTGCAAAGGGGCTGGGGTGGGCTGGGGGAAAATTAGGCTGGGGAGATCTGCAACTGACAAGAATGATTCTAGTAACCACATGAATAGAGAAGGAAAGGGAGGTGAAGGATGGGGAAGATCAGAAGCACAGGGAAGAGTTAGATTTTTAAAAAACTGTTTAGATTCCAGAGATGATGAAGAAGAGGGGTATACATTTTATCCAGCACCCAAGACCCTCACCTCCGGCTATGTGTTCTGCCTTAGCCATCACCCCCTACCTCTGAAGAGACCCTCAAATAACCCTCAGCATCAAAGCCGAGACTGGGAATTAGAACGGAGCTCTTTACCATTGGTTCAAGACAAAATCAAAACAGCAGATCAGGAAAACATTTGAATGGTCATGAACTTTTGGTATAATTTTTCATACCCAGGGGTTACAGATGAGAACCATGGAGAACTCCAATTCTCTGATTAAGGAGAAAGAGAAAGGGGTGAAATGTTTAAAATCCCCAAGGCTACCAAGACACAAAACAAGAGAATTGGCAGCAGAGGTCCAAGTAGTCAAGCCTCGTAAAGAACAAGTGGATACACTGGTTAATAAGGGACTTAGCACTGGAACATAAAAACTATGGGGTTGAAGGTTATGACTCAGGCTTTCCTAGCAACTCTGTTCAACAGGGACATTCCTTAATGACGGGTTCAAAGTCAACAAGAAGCTAACTGATAAACCTGGATGTGGCTCACTCTTCCAGAGCAGAGAAAGCGAATGAAAGAGACGAATAAGTAAAGATATGACTTTGCTAGAATGTACTCCCAAAGGAACTACAAGGGAGACTAAAGTTTTATAAGACTTGCCCATCAGAGCCTGCTTCCCTTCCTCTGAGGTGGCTCTGGTGTGTGTGACTAGCTACCACCGGGAGACATCTGACTTGAGTGAAGCAAGGGAATCATGAGGGAAGCTGGATACAAATACTGATTGCCTGGAGACTCTGATTTCATAGGTCTGGACTAGGTCCTGATGTGTGAATTCTAAATGACTCCCTCTGCCTATATCGATGCACTGCCAGGTTTGAGGATCAGAGAGCCTTTATATAGGCACAGGAAACCAAATGTTGTAAAGAACAGCCTGACTCCTCTTTGTGATACATTTGTTGGAAGAAACAGAACACGCATTAACCTTGCAGATATAATTTTAAATGTATGTGTTGACATACATTAAAGGAAGATCATTAAAAATATAGGCACGGGGCACTTGGGTGGCTCAGTCGGTTGAACGTCCTGACTCTTGGTTTCAGCTCAGGTCATGATCTCATGGTTCGTGAGTTTGAGCCCCACATTGGGCTCTGTGCCGAACCTGTGGAGCCTACTTGGGATTCTCTCTCTCTCTCTCTCTCTCTCTCTCTCTGCCCCTCCCTGCTCATTCCTGGTCTCTCTCAAAATAAACTTAAAAATTTTTTTTCAAATGTAGGCATATTTAAATATCAGTTAAAGATTTTTTAAAAATATTTTTAATGTTTATTTATTTTTGAGAGAGAACATGAGTGCGAACAAGCAGGGGAGGGGCAGAGAGAGAGAGAATCTGAAGTGGGTTCAGTGCTGACAGCAGAAAGTCCAATGTGGGGTTCGAACACACGAACCATGAGGTCACAACCTGCACCAAAGTCGGAGGCTTAACCAACTGAGCCACCCAGATGCCCCAGATATCAGTTAAGAACACTTCTCCCTTTTCTTTCACTCTTAAAAATAGGTTATGATATGAGAAAGTTTTGACTTTGAGACTTGGAGGAAGAGAGGGTGTAAATGGAAGTTCAAAGGAGAGCATTTCCAAGCTCTGTTCCAAAGAGAAGGAAAGAGATGTCTTGGGAAAGAGACCCCCACCACTGGGTCTGATGAGGGGCTGAGAAGAAGCCCCTCGGAACACTGACACGTGTTCCTACAGCTGGGAAGAACACCATGGGAAGGTAAAGCAGCCTGTGTGTCTGGGTAATGCCCGTCCCCTTCTCCAATGGAAGGGAATCTGATGTCAGTCCTAAATGAGCATGTTGTCCTAGACTTATTTCAAATCGTGTCCAAGAGGACCACTTGAAAGTGCCACGGAACCCAATAGAGCAAGTTCTGTAGTGTGAACAACAGAAGCCTAGGGGCTAAGTGTGGAGTCCAGTCAAATGAGACGCCCAGGATTTGAAATCAGGGGGCCAAGCAGCAGCAAAGTCTGTGGAGGGTTCAGAAATGCACCCGCTTTAATCCCTGTCAGGTGCAAAGACAGGAAAGCTGTCTTGTGACAGTATCAGTCAAGTCAGACGTGTGAGTATGCGTTTTCTCTTCCCCTCTTCCTGTGCCCCAGCCTGGCAAGGGACATAAACTAGCATTCGGAAGATGGTGGTTGAGGTGAACCAGAAATAAAGAAAAATGGCTGACTACACCTCCCTCCTTGGCAGCAGTTAGCCAATCCGAGTTGGGAGAGCAGAACAGGTCAGTTTTCAGTTTGGGTCAGTGTGGGGTCTTGATTACCGCACAGGTATTTTAATGACTGAAGACAGACCAGCATGGGAGCTACAGTGCCCAACCCTGGGTGTTGCCATTTTCCTCCAAATGCAACGGCAATTTAAAGGGATTGTCAGAGATAAAAGAAAAATGCTCTTTGATTTCATCTCACTGATCGGGCACGTTCAATGCACGAGTTTATTCTAACCCACTCCTCCCTAAGCCTTTTACCCCATACTTAAGAGTACCTTCTTAATCTAAGAAAAACAAAGAAAACGGGCACCTGGGTGGCTCAGTCGGTTAATTGTCCAACTTCGGCTCAGGTCATGGTTTCCCAGTGCCTGAGTTTGAGCCCTCGCTCAGGCTCTCTGCTGTCAGCACAGAGTCTGCTTCGGATCCTTGGTCCCTTTCTTTGTGTCCCTCCCCTGCTCCCTTTCTCAATCTCTCTCTCTCTCTCTCAAAAATAAGTAAAACATTAAAAAAGAAGAAAAACGAAAACAAAAATCATTTGTGGTTTACCATCCACTTCATCTCACAGTTAGCAACCCTTTGGCTTGTAGGTATGGCCCTGATTCCAGAGCGTCTATAAGCAAGTCAGAAACATAAACAAAACAACGCAAAAGGACAAAGGAGAAGGAGAGAGAAGACCAGAGAGCTTTCCAAAGGCAAAGAAAGGAGTCACTTCCCAAAAAGAGAATATATGTTTTAAGGGTACCGGGGATTTTCATCAGTTAGGGTGAGACACGGTCATGGAAATGAAGAAGTTTTTAGTCACAGATCCCGGCACGCAGGGCCACACTGTCGAGAGACGAAGAGAAAGAAGGGAAGGGTGAGTGAGAGCCTATCTCGTGGCTTCTGTGGGAAAGAGTGAAGCAGGGTGATCTGGGTGAGGATGGCTAGTTTAGCTGACTCTGGGACACGGGGGGGGGGGGGGGGCCCGGGGGAACAGTCACCTTGAAGGCAAGACCCCCCGACACACACACACATATAAGGGGTGGTTGGGGGTTTGCATTTGGAAGGTGCACTTGAGGGCAAGTTATTTACTGTCTCTAGGAATTGGCTCACCCTGAAAGGGGGGGTCTCTCCAGGGTCAGCAAAGCCCCAAGACGTCAAAAAAAAGAGAAAAGAAAGAGACACAGATAATAAAACTGTGTCAAATTTCCCCACTGAGCAGCCACCGTGAGCACGTTTAGGAAGTGGTGTGGGCACAGTGCTCAGGGCAGAAGGGATAAAAAAGAAAGTTGTTGTTGGTTAAGAAACAGTATCAGGCTCACGGGGCCCCCGTGTGACTCCCATCCTATTCTTGATCTCAGCTCAGTTCGTGATCTCATGGTTTGTGGGTTCGAGCCCCATATCGGGATCCGTACAGACAGCTCGGAGCCCGGTTCCTGCTTCGGATTCTGTGTCTCCCCCACCCCAAAATAGATAAATAAATTAAAAAAATAAAAAGTATTGGATGCTTAGAGTACTCTACGCATATATAACACTAAAAGAAAGCAAGAAAAGCAATGAGATAGTAGGATAAGAGAAAAGTTATTTTGTTTTGTTAGACTTGTTTTTGTTTCCACAGACAAGAGATATAAATTTGCTTGTGGGCAGAAGAGAAGAAACCAGGATAGAGAGGAGAGAGAGCTGTAAGAGGTTGGCCTGGACTCCCGAGGAACTTCCACCAGCTCTGATTTCTAACAGCGTGCGACGTCAGGGTTCTCGTTGAGTGACCTGATCACTTCTCCTGCCTCGGGCCACAGAGTGGAGATTGGAATCGGCTGGCCTGGACGCAGGGCAGTGACGCCGCACAGAGCACAGCACAGCTCCCTGAGGACCTTTCGCTAGCGTTGTCCTTCAGGGTCTGGTTTCCTGCCATCTTGGGCCCAGAAGCCTCCACAGATTGGACAGAAGAGCTTGATTCTCCTCTGCCATGGGAAGGGTACATCAGTGTCTTTATCCATTTTTTTCCCCCTCTGTTGAGAATATGTTGATAGAGGTCAAGCGCTTACTAACCACATCATCCAGCAAAAAAAAAAAAAAAATCCATTTGTTTACAACAATGAGGATGTGTTGGCCAAACCGCACTGGTGGCATTCCAGAACACCAACTCCGACAGATTGACTCCTTAGAAGACAGAGTCTTATGTTCATCCTCAGAGCCCATTTCTGACTGATAAATACGCCCTCCCTCCCCAGCACAGTACGAGCCTCCGTTATACCCCACTGCAAAAATATAAAGTCGCTTCTCGATAAGACACATTAAATCATCAATTATAAGTGAGAAACAAGTCTTATTTATTCAGTCAACCATTCTCTCAAGATTCACTGTCTCCATTTCATCAAGAAACCACACCAAGCCTGAGGGGAAAGCCAGTGAAAAACTTCCTCTGGAATATGCTCCTACAGTTCATGCGAAGCACCGGCCAATGTCATTTCCTTTGAATTTCTGGGCGTGGCCATTAATACATGTGTACATGTACCTGGTCTCCATTGGTCTCCATTTCACAGAGGAGAAACCTGTCATTTGGAGAGTTGACGTGATTTGCAGGAAGACAGGGCTGGGACATCCTAGCTGGGATCCAGGCGTGAACTGAGGGAACTGGGTTAGGAAGTCTTACTGGAGACGCCTTCCTCAACTACTTGACAGAGAGAAGAGTCCGTGTGCGGAGAATTGGAAAATGGGCTTGTGAGCTTGCTCCTAATGCTGAGGGCTCTGCTATGATAGGCCTCAGCCCACACATGTGTGTGCACACACATACCCACCCACATGCACACACAAACACATGTGTGCACACACCCTCACCTGCGAACTGGGCCTTTTAACACATGCCCACCAGTGGAAACGGCCCCCACCACCTGCAACCTGATGGAGCTAGATTAAATGGTCTTCTTCTGCGAGGAGCTAGAAAGAGCATGGAAGGGGCATTTCCCTCCTTCACTCATTAAAATTAGAACACTAAGTCAGATCCTCTGACTCAGATCCCGGGCTTTTTCAACATGGAAGACGAAAAGAAATGGCATGCAGGGCCTCCGATATGAAGCTACTAACAATCAAGAGAGAAAACAATCCCCCATAATGGAGCCCAACAAAGGGGGTGTGAGTCTTTAAACCACATGGTTTAGAGAAAGGAGAGCTCACTGTGGCCTTGACTGGTGGAGAAGCCTCCCGAAGAGGGCAGGTTCATACTGGTGTCGGCCACAAACCAACAGACACAGTTTTCATTCACCCAGTAAGGACCTCACCTTCACCAAGAAAGGAAAGAGCCACCATGGCTGGCTGCCCACCGTTCATCGGGTCTCGCAAGAGCTCTGGAAGACACCGCTCCCTTCTCAGGGAGCCCCGACATATTAGCGGCAAGAAAACTTCAAGTTGGAAGGACTTTCCTCCTGGAGAAAACTAACCATGACAGAGTTTGGCACAGAGCAGGGCTGAAGCCGTAGACATCCAGAGGCCTAATCATCTGCAGGCGTTTTAGGAACCGGTCCTGTGCACTGGACGGTTCTCAGGAAATCAACGGGTAGAGACTCCTTCTCCTCCCCAGCGCCCCTCTGCCCTGTTCAAATTTGCCCTGACTAATCGTCTTAGTAGGTGTTGGGTCAGAGTCAGCTAGGGGTCTGACTAAGGTCACTTACTTGCTTTGTTTACACTGCTAATTTTATCATTGCTTGGAAGGCTGATGCTATTATTTATACTTTAACTATGATAAATGTCTAGTTAAAGCAGGGTTGGGGCGAGTTAAAGACCAATACAACAAATCCAAAACTTTTTACACAGGAAATATTAATATTTTTGAGCTCCCCAATCTTCCCAGAATCTTGTATTTGACAAGAAAAAACGGCCTTCCAGCCCACAGCTCCTCAGGTTCTGGTCTTGGGACCACCAGCATCAAAACCGCTGGCCCATGTCTGTCTGACACAGGCGTGAGAGCTTCCGATGCACCAGCCCCTGGGCCCATGCGAAGAGCTGGAGAAGTGAGGATTCGAGACAATGACTGGAGACCCAGTTGTCAGCGACGTTTCAGAGCCATCTGTTCCTGTTTAAGGCTTCGAGGGAGGCTTGGACTCTGAACAATCTGTGCAACAGAACAGCGCCTGTCAAGATTTAACGTGCACGCAAGTCACCTGGGATCTTGTGAAAATACAGATTGTTTCAAAATGTCTAGGGTGGGGCCTGAGATGCTGCCTTTTTACTACCAGGTGATGCTACCAGGCCACAGGCCACACTTTGAGTAGCAAGTCAAATGGGACAGTGGACGGTCAGGGGGTGCGTCAACACATGACTGGGTACTGGCGTGGGAAGTCTCCTCAGGGGACACTCAAGGTCGGCCTTTCCACTCTCTCTGCAACAAAACAGGCTTCTCGATGCTTTCTGAGCAAGCTGCATGATTTTCCTACTGCAAAACGTGTTCTCATTATTCTCAATTACAGACTAGTTTCCTCCCAGCCAAAGTGAATCCAAGAACTTCTTTTATTTAAGTTTATTTATTTTGAGAGAGAGAGAGAGAAACATGAGCAGGGGAGGGGCAGAGAGAGAGAGAGGGAGACAAAGAATCCCAAGCAGGCTCTGAGCTGTCAGGACAGGGTCCCACATGGGGCTCAAACTCACAAACAAAGAGATCAGGACCTAAGCTGAAATCAAGAGTCAGAAGCTTAACCAACGGAGCCACCCGGGTGCCCCTGAATCCTAGAACTTCTGCTCCCCCTTCAAGATCTATCTCGAATTTGTCTTGCCATGAGATGAACCAGCTCCCAACCTGGGTGAGGATTTTTGAGGCCCCCCTCCCTTTTTTTTGCTCTTATAACTAGAAGTTTGCATCTTGGACAACCTTCATCCAAAACTGCACCCCACCTCTGCCTCTAGTAACCACCAATTTGATTTCTTTCTTTGCATTTATTTTTTCTTTTATATTCCACAAATAAGTGAGATCATAGAATATTTGTTTTCCTTTGTCTGACTTATAGAAGTCAGTATAATGCCCTCAAGGTCCTTCCATATTGTCATAAATGGCAAGGTTTCCTCATTTTTAATGGCTGAATAATATCCCACTGTATGTATATATATAGATACATGTATAAATATACAGATATAGAGATGTGTTGTGTCTATCTCTCTATATATATCTATCCACAATGTCATAAATGGCAAGATTTCCTCATTTTTAATGGCTGAATGATATTTCACTATATATGTAGGTAGTAGGTAGGTAGAGAGAGAGATATCATTACTTCTTTATCCATTCTTCCATCAAGGGACCCTTAAGCTGTTCCAATGTCTTAGCTATTGTGCCTCTCTCATTTTTGTTTTGAAAATAATCATTCCAACAGGCATGAGGTGACAGTGACATTACTGTGGTTCTGATGTGCGTTTCCCTAACGAGTAGTGATGTTGAGTTGGGTGAGGTTCTAGAACTGCCCTCCCACCTCCCTGGTCCAGGGTAACAGGTGACAGAACTGTACAGTGGCAGGGCCGGAGTCCCATCTCCAGCCTGGTTAGTGGATAATTATGACTTATTTGAAACAGAATCTGTATTTTCACAAGATCCCAGATGACTTGTGTGCACATTAAATCTTGACAGGCGCTGTTCTATTGCACAGATTGTGAAGAGTCCAAGCCTCCCTCAAAGCCTTAAGGTAAAGCGAGATGAGCTGCTGGCTGAGTGAACTGCGTAGACCGTGGATGCTAAAGGTATTCTGGATGGTGCGGATGGTCCCTGGGGGCTAACGAGAGAGCGCTGGAGAGGGGGCAAATGTGGGTGCTGAGGTTTGGCAACAGGTGCAGGTGCCTGGGATCTATACCACCTAGGAACTGGTGTGCCGCTCTGTCAGTGGCTGGGCAAATACCCCAAACCCTCCTCACACTGCACCTCCACAAATCTACGCCAGAGCAGAGCCTGGGCACCTGACCAGGGTAAGACCATTCATATTTTATGTAACCTTATATGATCCTGTTTTTGGAGAAGGAAGAGATACTCTCGGAGAGTTTTCTCCTCTATCTACAGCCCTCACTGATGGAGGAGGTGGAAACGAGGCAGGGCTCCGAGACGGGGCCCTAGGTTGCTGGTAGGGAGGTTTGTGAAGGTTTAAAAGCCCTCAGCCTGCTTCTCCTCTCCTTCTTCTCTTGTGACCTTGCAGTTCAGCACAGGGCTCCTGACCCCTCCGGAAAGGCTGCCTCCCTCGGCCTTAGGCCTCCAGGCTCTCCACTTCAGACAATGGAAAAAATATCTCAAAGATTAAGAGAACAATGAATCAGGAAGGGATATAAGACACCCAAGTGGGTGTGTGTGTGTGTGTGTGTGTGTGTGTGTGTGTGTAGTTCATTTTAGCCTGCTCTGAGGAATCTGCCCGTCCTCCGTGCCTACACGCCCATGGACTGATTGGCCCAGTACTGTCCTGGCCTGAGGAGAGGTGTAGTTAAAATCCCAGATCTCTGCTGTGCTAACCCACCTGGGAAGCCCATTACTACACCAGATTCTGGGGCCGAAGAGTGTTTCCAATTCCTACTAGATGACAAAGCAGCTACCATCGGGGACAAGGAAGCAGCTGTAGTCCAGTAATGGCTTATGTCATGAGATTTTTTGGAAACACAGATCCCTGGGAACTGACAGCCACCCCAGGCTTTCTCAGAGATGTGTTATGTCTAACTGCATGTCCTCCTCTTGCCGCCCTAGATGCCAGACCAGTGGAGGAGATGGTTGTTTGCTCTGGCCTCTTGGGAGGTCCCTCGTGCCTCCTTGGTGACCTAAGCATTAGAACCCTCGTGTGTTTCACTTACATGAGTCACCATTTGGGCCAAAAAAGAGATCTCTTCAGAATATGGAAGCAAACCCACTAAGAATACAAATTAATCACAGAACATGTATTTGTTCATTAGGGTTCAGCAGAAGAGTAAACAGAAGCTAGAGGACCGTCTGACAGTAGGTACTCCGCGTTGTCGAAAGTCATGGACAACAGTCTGGCCAGGACGTTCATAAAAATCAAAGTGCAAAAGCCAATTCCACAGCAAAATGATAAATTCAGCACCAGGCTGCCCAAATCCTTTGTATTTTCCACAATTGAATCGTGTCAGCCCTACTGAAATCCGAAATCTATGTCTCTTTATTCAAGTATTCTTTGTGACCCTCAGCAAACTGGTGTGCCTTGTACCATTCTCATTCTGATTTTTTTGGATATATGGTTATGAGAGTAAATGGGACATTTTCCCTGTGACATTTTCCTAACATGACTGCTTTTTTATAATGGTGTTGAGATTTTTAATTTTTTTTAATGTTTATTTACTTTTGAGACACAGAGAGGCAGAGCATGAGCAGGGAAGGGGCAAAGAGAGAGAGAGACACACACACACACAGAATCCAAAACAGGCTCCGGGCTCTGAACCGTCAGCACAGAACCTGATTTGGGGCTCAAACTCATGAACCAAACCACGAGATCATGACCTGAGCCGAAGTCAAGACACTCAACTGACTGAGCCACCCAGGAACCCCATGGTGTTGAGATTTTATAACTGACTATCTTACTGTGGTTTCTTATCAGGTTCAAATTTTTTAAGTGTCTATGCTTCCTTACATTTTGGAGTCAGGTATATTTATTATTATTAATTTTATTAGTTAAGACACTGAGGTTTAGAGAGACTGAGTGGTTTTCCAACATACATTTAGGAAGTGACAGAGTGTAGGGAAGTTTTTACAGAACAAGGGATGATCCATCCCTTGAAAGTTTGAAAAGAGTTTGCCTATAAAATCGTCTAGAATTGACACATTTATTGCTGGTAAGATCTTGACTTTTTTCAATTTGTCTCTTGATTAAATATTTACTTGAGATTTTCTGCTTCAGTAAACTTTTCTAGTTTATATTTTTCTAAAGTTTGCAAACTTATTAGCTTTGGGCTTTATAGATATTTTTATAGTATTTTATCTACTTGATATCTGTGATTATATTTTCTAATATCTAAAGTTACGTTTTTAAGTGATCTTGTTTTTTTTTTATCAGACAGGATGGACTTTTTAAAAACTATTATTGTATTTATGAATCCCAATCCATTAATTTGTTTTTATGTTATTTATAAATATTTCAGGGGCGCCTGGGTGGCTCAGATGGTAAGCATCCGACTTCATCTCAGGTCATGATCTGACTGTCATTGGATTCAGGCCCCGCATCGGGCTCTGTGCTGACAGCTTAGAGCCTAGAGTCTGTTTCATTCGGATCCTGTATCCCTCTCCCTCTCTGCCCCTCCCCCGCTCGCTCTCTGCCTCTGTCTCTCAAATTAAAATAAAGACATTACCAAAAAAATTAATAAGTAAATAAATAAATATTTCATTTTTACGGTTTCATTTTTCCTGTCCCACTCTATTTTTTTTATTTTCTCCTCTTATTATTTTTCTTTTCCCCATTTCTTGAGTTGGTACTCATTTTTTTTTCACTTTGCTTTGTCTAGGAAGGAAGGTATAAGATTATGAATTTTTTTTGAGTGATGCTCCGTTAGCCACTTCCCGTAAGTTTTACTTCTGTACTACGCACCTTCTCACGGCTTTCTACATACACTTTAATTGAAGGATTAACATTTTCTTTCTCCCAAGAACTACTGAGGGCAGTGAATTAACATTTCCAGATGACAGGGACTATTTTATTATTACATTTGGGTTATTTATTTCTAGTTTTATAGATTCGTTAATAAGAAGGCAGGATTCATACAATTCCTGTTTAACAGACGGCATGTTATCATATTGTAACATAGCGTAGCATATTAAAACCACTTTATTGGTCGTATTTAAATTCTCTCCATATCCTTTTCCCCCTGTTGCTTTTATTTGACTTAACGATGACTATAAGAGACAGGCTAATGCCTCACAAGTAGTCGTGCATGGTGACCGTTCCTGCAAACTTGAAACTGTTTTTTGATTTATCTATTTTAACGTTTTGAGGCGGCCTGAACGTCCACAATTTAATATTTTTCTTATGGACTAGAACAAAACCAACAATATTTGTCTGATGTCTTTTTTGCCTCAAATTCTACCTTTATGTTAATATCACAGTGTTTTTACTTGGCCTGTATTTGCATAATTTGTGTTATCACTGTCTTTATGTTTTCAGTTTTACTTTACACGGTTTATTCCAATAAATTTTCAAGGCCAATAGTGCTAAAAAGGCTTATTTTTTTTAACCCAACCTCTCTCTTACTCCTCCAAGTCCCCAGAAGCAACTCCTTCAAAGGGTTCCAGCCGTAACTGTCATTGTTATTTATTTTTTAATGTTATTTATTTTTGAGAGACAGAGAGAGACAGCGCGAGCAGGAGAGGGTCAGACAAAGAGGGAGACACAGAATCCGAAGCAGGCTCCAGGCTCTGAGCTGACAGCACAGAGCCCAACGCAGGGCTCGAACCCACGAACAGTGAGATCATGACCTGAGCCGAAGTGGGAATCTTAACCGCTTAGTGGACTGAGCCACCCAGGCGCCCTGTCATTGTTATTTAAACTTCTAGGTACTAGAAATCCTTTTATCAATTTCAGGCATTAGCTGCTGGTTCCCTATTATATCCCTCACTTACACTCTCTTCTCCCTTTTCTTCATTTTCCCAATATAGTTACGGTTCAATTTTTTGTTAAATTCATATCTGGCGTTTTCATTATTATAGCTATAGAAATGCCTCTGACCATTAAACAGATCTTGTACAAATTTCAGTTATTCCTAAGGTTAAAAATTGCTTCCATTTTTTGCTTGTTTGTTCCTGCCAGGCCCTCCGGTTACCTGCTGGTCTAGGAACACTTGCAACCAAAGTTTCACAGCTTGGGTTTTTTTGAATCACCAAGTGATGTGAATCTGCACGGTAAATCCCAGGAGTGCTGACCTGCGGTTCTGTACTGCAGCTGAGAGCCAAGGTGACCTTCCTCGCAGTCCCTGGGGGTCAGCCCTGGGAGGCTGGTCCCAGGCTCACTTCCATCACCCTCCCAGAAAGGATGTGACGCTCCAGGGAAAGGTCTACTAGCTTTCCACTTTAGGTAAGTCCTAGGTTTGAATTCTGTCCAGCCCTGCCCCTCCCTTCCTACCCCATACAGATTGACCCTACCAGCCTCCTTTGCTATTGAAATCACTGGTCTTCGGTTCTGCTTTTCACCTTCACATAGTATGGTAATATATATTACACATGTAACGTAGTCATACAAATGTTACCGATTCTGTAGTTCTGTTTTCTTTCCTATTTATATTTTCTGAAGACTTTTTAAGAGGAAAAGAATGCAAAAATATCTTTAGGTTACAGTCTTTAAAATAAGAATTCCTCGTCTCCTCATTATTAAAAAAATGTAATATTAAAATAATGACTATAAAGGGGTACGTGGGTGGCTCAGTCGGTTGAGTTTCCGACCCTTGATTTCAGCTCAGATCATGATCACAGGGTCGTGGGATCGAGCCCTGCATGGGGCTCCAGGCTCAGTGTGGAGCCTGCTTGGGATATTCTCTCTCTCTCTCTCTCTTTCTTTTTCTTTCTCTCTCTTTCTCTCCCCCACTGCCCCCTCCCCTGCTCATGCTCTCCAAAAACAAAAATTATTATAAAAAGTCGTGTGTTCATTCTGTTTACATAAGATAAAATTAAAAAAATAACTGCATGCTTCAGAATATTACATACAATATTACGCCATTCAAGTCAATGTTTAAAAGCACACAGAACTACATATATAAACATGTTTATGTGTGTAAATGTATACACTTACACATACATATTCTATACATATGGTGTGTGGTGTGTGTGCCTGTGTGCGTAAGTACAGAATTGTGGACTGGATATGTACCAAATTCCTGGTAGTATTTGCCTCTGAAGAAGAAGGAAGAATGCGAATAGCTATTTTAGTAATTCAGGCATGACAGGCACCACTAATTGGCATCAGCGAGAGTAAAGAAGATGTAAATATAAGAACTATTGGAAAGAACTAACTTGTGGGACTTGATACTTCACATAAGAAACGAAGAAAGCAGCATTTCTAGCTTGCAGATTGAGAGATACAATCGTGATGCCTTCTTGTTGATACTAAAAATTTGGGAATAAACCTGATTTTTTATTTTTTTTTTTAATTAAAAAAATTTTTTTTACATTTATTTATTTTTGAAAGGCAGAGAGAGACAGATCATGAGCAGGGGAGGGGCAGAGAGAGAGGGACACACAGAATCGGAAGCAGGCTCCAGGCTCTGAGTTGTCAGCACAGAGCCTGATGCGGGGCTTGAACCCACGAACTGTGAGATCATGACCAGAGCCGAAGTCAGATGCTCAACCGACTGAGCCACCCAGGTGCCCCTGGACCTGATTTTTTAAAAAAAAAATTTTATGTCTGTTTTTGAGACAGAGAGAAACAGAGCATAAATGGGGGAGGGGCGGCGAGAGGGGGAGACACAAAATCTGTAGCAGGCTCCAGGCTCTGAGCTTGTCAGCACAGAGCCCGGTGTGGGGGTCAAAACCACGAACCGCGAGATCATGACCTGAACCGAAGTCGGATGCTTAACTGACTGAGCCACCCAGGTGCCCCAGAATGGACCTGATTTTAGAAAAATAATCAAGAACTTAGATACATTTAAATTTAAATTACACCATTCAGTCAAGAAGTCTTTTTAGGAAAAGAATTATTATATTAGTTTCATGTGTAAAACACAGTGATTTGACATTTATATACACTATGAAATGATCTCCAGGGTAAGCTGTCACCATAGGTCACCATACAAGTTACAGTATTACTGACGATATTCCCTAGGCTTCACATCCCTATGATCTATTTCTTTTATAACTGGAAGTTGGTACCTCTTAATCCGCTTTCCCTATTTTATCCAGCCCCCACATCTCCCCACTCTGCCAACCACCAGTTTGTTCTCTGTATTTATGAGTCTGTTTCTGTTTTGGTTTGTTTGTTCATTTCATTTGTTTTTTTAGGTTCTGCATGTAAGTGAAAACATACGGTATTTGTCATTCTCTGACTCATTTCACTTAGCGTAATACACTCTAGGTCCATCCATGGTGTCACACTGGCAAGATTTCCTTCTTTTTATTTACCCTTTTTGAACACTCATTTTTGAGAGACAGAGAAAGACAGAGTGAGTGGGGGAGGGGCAGAGACAGAGGGAAACACAGAATCCAAAGCAGCTCCCGTGTCCAAGCTGACAGCAGAGAGGCCAAAGCGGGGCTCGCGCTCACGAGCTGCGTGATCGTGACCTGAAGTTGGACACTCAGCCGACCGAGCCACCCAGGGGCCCCAAGACTTCATTCTTTTTTAATGGATGACTGATACCCATTGTAAGTATACAGCACATATTTTTTACCCGCTTATCTCCCAGCAGGCACTTGGGTTCCTTCCATGTGTTGGCTATTGTAGACGCCTGTTGCAATAAATACACAGGTGCACCTATCTTTTTAAATTGGTACTTTTGTTTGTGGGTTTTTTTCAAATAAACATCCAGAAATGAAACTGCTGGATTGTATGGCAGTTCTATTTTAGCATTTTGAGGAACTCCAAATTTTTAATTTTTGAGGGACCCCTATGCTATTTTCCATAGTAGCTGCACCAATTTCCATTCCCACCTACTGTGCAGGAGGGTTCCCATTTCTCCACTTCCTCTCCAATACTTATGATGTCTTATCACTTTCATATTAGTCATTCTCTCTGGTGTGAGATGAGATCTCACTGGTTTTGATTTGCATTTCTCTGGGGATGAGTGATGTCAAGCATCTTTTCAAGTGTCTGCTGGCATCTGTAGGTCTTCTTCAGAAAAATATCTATTTAGGTCCTCTGCCCATTTTTTAATCGGCTTGTTTGGTTTTTTGTTTTTGTTTTGCTCAACTGTATGAGTTCTTTATATTTTTTCAATATTAACTTGTTATCATATATATCATTGCAAATATCTTCTCACACTCAGTAGGTTGCCTTTTCATTTTTGTTCATGGTTTCCTTCATTGTGCAAAAGCTTTTAAGTGTGATATAATCTAATTTATTTATTTTTTCCCTTTTTGCCCTCGTCTGAAGAGCCAAATGCCTCCCAAATACATATTGCTAAGTTCAAGAGTTTACAGCCTATGTTTTCTTTTGGTTTTATGGTTTCAGGTCTCACATTTAGGTATTTAATCCATTTGAGTTCATTTTTTATATGGCATAAGAAAGTGATTGGGTTTCGTTCTTTTGCATGTAGCTGTCCAGTTTTCACATCATTATAGAAGACACTGTCTTTTCTTCACTGTGATTCTTGCTTCCTTTGTCACAGATGAATTGACCTTAAAAGAATAGGTTTATTTCTGGGCTCTCTATTCTGTTCCATTGATCTCTGTGTCTGTTTTTGTGCCAGTGCCACACTGTTTGGGTTACCATAGTTTTGTAGTATGGTTTGAAAACAGGAAGCTGGATACTTTCAGCTTTGTTCTTCCTTTTTAAGATCACTGGCTATGCAGGGCCTCTTGTGAATCCATACAAATTTTAGGATTATTTGTTCTGGTTCTGTGAAAAGTGTTGTTGATTTGGATGGGAATTGCATTGAATCTACAGATTGCTTTTGGTAGAATGGACTTGTTAATGATGGTAATTCTTCTGATCCATGAATGTGAAATAACTTTCTACTTATTTTTGTCATCTTCAATTTCTTTCATCGGTGTCTTATTCAGAGTACAGGTCTTTCACCTCCTTGGCAAATTTACCCCTAGGTATTTGATTCTTTCTGATTCAATTATAAATGAAATTGTTTTCTGAGTTTCTCTTCCTGATAATGAATTATTAGCATACAGAAATGCTACAGGTTTCAGTATAGTAATTTTGCATCTCACAGCTTTACTAAATTCATTTATTTAGTTCTAATTTTTTTTGCAGAGTCCTTAGGGTTTTCTCCATACACTGTCATACCATCTGCAAATAGGAACAATGTTACTTCTTTCTTACCAATTTGGGTGTCTGCTGTTTCTTTTTCTTATCTGATTGCTATGGCTAGGACTTCCATCCAGTACTATGTTGAACAAAAGTGGCCAGAGTGAGCATCTTTGTCTTTTTCTGATCTTAGAGGAAAAGCTTTCATGACTGAGTATGATGCTACCTATGGGTTTGACATTTATGGTCTTTATTATGTTGGTGCATGCTTCCTCTACACCCACTTTTCTGAGGGTTTTTATTGTAAATGCGTGTTGAATTTTTCAAATGCTTTTTCGGTATCTATTAAGATGATCATACAGTTTTTATCCTTCATTTTGTTAATGTGGTATACTTTACGCTGACTGATTTGTGAATATTGATCTTTTCATCCCTACAATAAATCCCACTAGATCATGATGTTTGAACCTTTTAATGTATTGTTGAATTTGGTTTGCTAATACTCTTCTGAGGATTTTTGCATCTGTGTTCCTCAGGCATATTGGCTTGCAATTTTCCTTTTCTTGTAATGTCTTTGTCTGCTTTTGGTATCACGGTAATGTTCAGCTCATAGGATGAATTTGGAAGCATTCCTCCCTCTTCAATCTTTTGGAATAGTTTGAGAAGGATAAGTATTAACTCTTCTTTAAATGTTTGGTAGAATTCACTTAAAAAGTGTAGTCCTGGGGGCGCCTGGGTGGCTCAGTCAGTTAAACGTCCAACTCTTGATTTCAGCTCAGGTCATAACCTCATGGTTTGTGAGTCTGAACCCCATGGTGGTCTCTGTAAACTGACAAGGCAGAGCCTGCGTGGGATTCTCTCCCTCTCCCTCCCTCTCTACCCCTTCCCTGCTTGTATGTGCTCACTCTCTCTCTTGCTCTCTCTCTCTCAAAATAAATAAACTAAAAAAAAAAAAGTCTAGGCCTGGACTTATGTTTCTTGGTAGTCTTTATTCTTTTTGTTAATGTTTCCTTTATTTTTGAGAGAGAGAGAGAGAGAGAGAGAGAGAAAGCATGAGTGGGGGAGAGGCAAAGAGAAGGGGACAGAGGATGCAAAGCAGGCTCCCCACTGACAGCAGTGACCTGTGAAATCATGACCTGAGCTGAAGTCAGACACTCAACCGACTGAGCCACCCAGCTGCCCCATCTTGGTAGTTTTTAAAGTACTGCTTCGATTTCATCACTAGTCATCAGTCTGATAAGATTTTTTATTTCTTCTTGATTCAGTCTTGGAAGACTGTAGGTTTCCAGAAACTTATCCAATTCTTCTAGGTGTCCATTATTGGCATATAATTGTTTGTAGCAGTCTCTTACATCTTTTGTATTTCTATGTTGTCAGATGTAACTTCTCATCTTTCAGTTCTGATTTTATTTGGGCCCTCCTTTTTTTCCTTATGTGTTTTGCTAAAGGTTATTTTATCTATTCAAAGAACCGGCTCTTAGCTTCACTGATCTTTTCTAGTTTTGTTTTGTTTTGCTTTAGTTTCTATTTAACTTCCAGTCTGATCTTTATTGTTTCCTTCCTTCTACTAACTATGGGGCTTTGTTCTTTTCTAGAAACCCTAAATGGTGCTCTCTTTGCTTGGGATTTGATGTTTCTTTAGGGTTAGGTTTGGAGTCATTTCTTTTTGTTTTCTGTGTACCTATTATAGGTTTTTGATTTGTGGTGACCATGAGGTTCACATACAACACGCTATGTGTACGGCAGTCCATTTTAAGTTAATGGTCACTTAAGTGTGAACGCATTCTAAAAGCAGTACCAGAGAGTTGGCAGGCTATAAGAACGGAGACTGTTTTTTAAAGGGCTGATGGCACAAACTCACTTGATCTGAGACCCAACATAGAAGCAGCAGATGGAAAAGTGTCTGGGCCATATGTGAAAGATTTATTGACTAATTTCAGGTCGTGGCCCATAGAGGCAGGGATCCGTAGGAACCTTCTCAGGCAATGGACACACTGGTGGGCACCATTTTTCTTTCTCTATGTCTACCTACCTGGCCTGACACTGGTGGGTGTCACCTCTGACACTCTCCATCTACTTTGTTAGCACCGCTCACCCTGCCCTGGTATTTCCCTGTGGACCTTCTCTGCTCAACTCACCTGCCCCAGCAGGTGCCTTGCCAAAAAACTCCTGTCTCATCACGCCTGGTGGGCGGCCTTGGTCTGGACTGGCACTGGACTGGTGCCCCTGGGGGAAGAGCTGTTCCGCTGGCCTTCAGGTCATTTTCAGAGATAGTTGTTCCATATGTAGCTGTTGTTTTGGTGTGTCCGTGGGAGAAGGTGAACTCAGGGTCTTCCTACTCTGCCATTTTGTTCCCAACCCAACAAACCCTTATGAGCACCAACGTATACTCAGGGCCTAGCACAATTTTCCTGAAATTATTAATGGAATCGTCAAGGGTATAAGGTGCTATGCAGGTGGCTGGGCACAAAGAAGTGAACTAGACAGGCTTAGACCTAACTCATGGAGTATGTACTCACAGACCTATCTTCATGGAGCTTAGAGAATCGAAATAGCTATTATAAGGATGCCTACAGGTGTGCTGGATCCCAAGGTTCTGTGGAATCCAATAATGGGGGCGGGGGTAGCCTTGTTTGGAAAGGCTCAAGGAAGGCTTTGGTGTGGAAGAAGCCTTTAAACAGCAGTTGAAGGAGACACAGTCTGCCCCACCTGGTCAGAGGCTCTCTGGAAAAGACTGAAGCCTTGACCGAAGCAAAGCAGGTGGGAGAAACAGCCACCAGATAAAGGAAACCCCTGTATGAAGACCCAGAGGCCAAAGAGAGCAGGTAGGTTCCCGAACCTGCCAAGTGCTGGGTAGAACCGCAGGGGGGAAGCCACAGAGGACAAGGACAGAATGAACTTCTCTGGAACCTTGACTCAGCTTTTCCTGGTGCACACCAGACTCGGGCTGGTAGAGGGTCCCTGCCAAATATAGCGGCACTTGAATGTCTGTCTGGATGATAATTTATAGAATAAAATTCAGCCCCCCTGGGGTCAGAGTCCCTGTGAATCACAAAACGTTTTGTTCCGCTGTGTGAATGCTACACTGGACGTGTTCTAAAGCTGTCAGTGCCTTGTCAGATGATGGGAGAGGAAAAGAGCAGAGGAGGAGAAACATCTGGAGTCAGTTACACTTAAGATACATATAGTTTGGAAATAAATTATCTGTCAAAGTGTGTTTTGTTTCTTGCTTACTCCAACATGTTTGAAAATGTTTGAATTGTTTGGTTGAGGCGAGAATTCTCTAAGGATCAGGCTTTCACTTTACTGCATGGGTCTGTTAATACTTAACGGCTCTTTTCAGCTGGGCCTCCAATAATCTGCATCAAATAAAGTAAGTGACTAACCCAAGCTATGATTGGCTGAGGCCCTAGATCACCAAAATAAACCGCAGCAAAACTGTCACATATCCAACAGCAAACACGGCTTGCTTTACCTTCAGAGATAATGCAGAATCCTACAATTTCACATCCCCTTCCTGCTGCTACCATACCAGCGTCACCTTCAACTATCCCTCCGATTATGACAGCGTCTTCCTAAGTTGTCTCCCTGCTTCTGCCCTTGGGCCCTCCACGGTCTAAGTTCAGTACCGCATTCAGAGATTTATTTAACAAGTGAATCAGATTCTCTCCCTTCTCTGCTTATACGCCTCCTTAGGGTTCTTCATATAAATAGAACCAATAGGATATGTACACATATAGAGACTTCTTTTAAGAAACTGGCACATGTGACTGTAGAGGCTGACGAGAACACAGTCTGCAGGTTAGAGACGCGGGGAGAGCCCGTGTGGCAAGTCCGAAAGCCACCTGCTGACAAAACAGTCCTTTGTTCCACTCAAGCCTTCGACTGATTGGATGGAACCCACCCACATTATAAAGAACAATCTGCTTTCCTCAACATCCAACAATTAAAACGTAAACTTCATCCGAAAACACCCTCAAGAAAACATCAAGACTCAAGGTTTGGTAATGCAGCTGGGCCCTGTGGCTCAGCCAAGTTGACAGACACAATGAACCACTATTCCTGCCAACAGGTCCTGGCGGCTGGTTATCGGCCCTGGCTACACGTTAGAATCGCCCAGAGGATGATCACGGGGCACCTGGGGGGCTCAGTCAGTTGGGTATCTGACTTCGGTTCAGGTCAAGATCTCATGGTTCGTGGGTTCGAGCCCCACGTCGGGATCTGTGCTGACAGCTCAGAGCCTGGAGCCTGCTTCAGATTCTGTGTGTGTCTCTCTCTCTGCCCCTCCCCTGCTTGTGCTCTTTGTCTCTCTCAAAAATAAACAAACATTAAAAAAATTAAAAAACCATCAATCACTGGGTTGCAACCTCAGAGGGACTGCAGACTGGTGTAATCACTGGGATGTCTAAAAGCTTTGCAGGTACTAATGTGCAGAAAAGTTTGAGAACAACTGTCCTACATAATTGGTGCCTTTCAGTATTGTGACCCCCCCTACCCTCCTCCTCACTGCTTTGCCTGCAGCCACACTGGCTGATTCTCTGAATACTCTTAACACACACACACACACACACACACACACACACACACACACACTCACTCACTCACACTATCCTTCAGAGCTCTTCTCGAATGCCATCTTAACTGTGAGATCTTTCTGGACCACACCATACAACCCAGCAGCCCCCCTTCTTACTCTGATTTATTTGTCTCTATTATACTATCACTACCTAAAACACTGTTACATTTACTTCTTTAATTTTTTTAATGTTGATTTATTTTTGAGAAAGAGAGAGCATGAGCATGGGAGAGGCAGAGAGACAGGGAGACACAGAACCGGATGTGGGGCTCGAACCAACGAACTGCGAGATCATGACCTGAGCTGAAGTCGACGCTTAACCAACTAAGCCACCCAGGTGCCCCTACATTTAGTTATTTACTGTTTTTCTGTGTCTCTTCTGCTAGAATTTAAGCTCCACTAAGAGAGTGATGTGTTTGTTCTACTCATTGCTCAATCCCTATGGCTTCGAACAATGCCTGGTATCCAGCAGGGACTCAGTAAATATTTGTTGAATAATCAAATGAGTGATGGATAATGTGCTGATTTTCTACCCTCATAATTCAACGTTCATATGTCCTAGAACAGCTCACTATTATGCATTTGAGCCCATTTTTGCTATCCCCAGAGGAGTTTCTCACACAGGACAGGTCCAAACACGTAGGCTCTTTGGACACGTCAATTATTTGGTTCCAACCAATCAATAAGATGCCATGCGGGGTGCCTGGTGGCTCAGTGCTTAAGCGTCCAGCTTCGGCTCAGGTCATGATCTCGCAGTTCCTGAGTTCGAGCCCTGTGTCAGGCTCTGTGCTGACAGCTCAGAGCCTGGAACCTGCTTCCAATTCTGCGTCTCCCTCTCTCCCTGCCCCTCCCCAGCTCACACTCTGTCTCTCAAAAATTAGTAAACAAACAAACAAAAAGACGCCATGCCTTCCCAGGGACCAGAATGGTGGTTACCGGGAATGGGATGGAGGCGGACATGGGGAGCTGCTGACCAGAAGACAAAGCTGCACTGATGCAAGAAGACCACACTGTGAGACCTAGCGTACAGTCCGATCACTCTAGCTAACAATACGGTCCTGCACACCTGAAACTGCTAAGAAGGCAGATGTGAAGTGTTCTCACCAGAAAAGAAAAAAGAAGAAAGAAAATGAAAGCAAATCATAACGAAACGGGGTGACGGTTATGTTAGTTAACTTCGTTGTGGGGATGAGCTCACAGTGTCTGTGCGTCAAAACAGCAAGCTGTGCACCTTAAATAAATTCAGTTCTGACTTGTCAACTGCCTTTCGTTAAAGCTGAGGGGGAGAAGAAGAAAAAGATGCCATGCTTTCAAACTGGAACCCTTAGCCATTTCACCGACCTGTATTTTAGCAAGGGCAGGGCTGGATCAGAGAGAGGGGACTTCTTTATTTCTGTTACAGAATGCTGTCTTTGTTAGCCCTAAAGGCATACATGTCCATTATGTAAAAACGGACTTGTGGAGACCTAACCAGTGGCACATTTTCATTTCACTCCATCCAGTGCTGGCTGACCCCCCACCGAATGTGTGGCTGCAGTGCTGACCCACAAATCCAGCTTGCCGGCAGAGCTGAGAATCTCCCAAAGGCAAGGTCCTCGGGTTCTGCACTGTTACCTCCCTGGAGAGGCATCTCACCGGACATTTGTTAAATTTACAAGTCGTCCTATTTAATTGCTTCAAAAGCTTTCAGGAGAGTGTTGGAAAAAAACTAATCTAAGGCCACCAGTTAGGGCCAGAACGAGAGCTTTAGCAGAGGTCTCTGGACTCTGTCAGTTTTTTTTTCCCCTGCCTCTTCACAACACAGAGGAAACTTCTGGGCTCAGGGAATTCCAGATTCCCCTCCACTCCCCCTCCCCCCCTCCATTTTCAGTTTATCCTGGGAGCATGTTCTTAATAAAACACTTGCACAGAATCCTTTACTCAGGTTTTCCAGGGAACCAAACCTAAGACATTTAGCATCAAATACAAAGCAGTTGCTCAGACCATTTCTTTCTGTCTGAATGAACAAAAACACAAATGATTCTGTTTCCTTAAAATGCAATCCTAGCGTCACCTTGTATTTGGATAACCAGTGTAAGTGATAACATATATAGAACTGAGAAAAAAAGATACTTTTTTCACAGGCTGCATATGATCAGATGCATCTTTTGTAGAACTTAAATACTTGGGACTTACACTTCTCT
The DNA here is from genome assembly GCA_004023845.1 of Helogale parvula. NCBI lineage: Eukaryota > Metazoa > Chordata > Mammalia > Carnivora > Herpestidae > Helogale > Helogale parvula. The sequence continues at coordinate 69,585 of PJEM01009430.1, forward strand.
CTATTCTTTTGGCGCATTGGTCAGGAACTGCAAGGTCCCATCAACTGTCTATTTATTGGCATAAGAGAATTATCCCTTCTGAACTCATAAAACATGATACCTTCTAGAAAGGTGGGTTCATGTGAAGCTGCAGAATACTGTGCATTGAACACACCTGCCTTCAAACTCTTGCTTCACACTCCCCGCCTCTTTGTCTCCTTTGGCTCCAAGACTCAAGGGAACATACTATCCTTCTTCCCCACTTTCAGTGCCTCCGGTAGTGACACTTTGACTCATCAAGTCAGATAAACCTGTGGAGGATCCAAATCAATCTCCGTGGGAGGACATGGATATGATGTGAAGATATCAATAATACATGGAGAGATGGCTGAAATTTCAGAGATTCAATGTGATAAAAGAGCAGGGAAGGAAAAAAGCGAGTCCTGGGCTGGAGCCTTCAAAGAAATGATGTGGATAAATATAAAAATGAGAGGGAGATTGTTTTTGAAATTAACAACCATATAAGCAAGGATTTTAGATGCAGAAGAGTGACAGGGGAGTTGGGCTAGAATAGAAGCTGAAATCACTAGAAGTCTCCCATAGGTTCATTTCTGCTCTAGCATTTCACTCCTCCTCACTCTACGTCCTTATCAATCACCCAATTCCAGTCTCAAGTCTTGTCTCCCTACTCCAATTAAAGTAGTATGGGTTAAGGATGATCCCGGACACGCATTTAAAAAACCTAAACATAACCTTCCAAAATTGAATCAGGAAGACGTAGAAAATTTGAACACATTATCAGCAATAAATGGAATCAGTAATAAGAATAATAAAATTCCCAACAAACAAAAGTCCAGGACCAGATGGCTTCACAGAGGAATTCTACCCAACATTAAATTTTTTTTTACATTTATTTATTTTTTGAGAGAGAGACAGCGAGACAGAGCATGAGCAGGGAAGGTCAGAGAGAAAAGGAGACACAGAATCTGAAGGAGGCTCCAGGCTCTGAGCAAGCGTTCAGCACAGAGCCCGACTCTGGGCTCAAACCCAGATGCTTACCAGACTTGAGCCACTCAGGTGCCCCAATTCTACCAAACATTTAAAGAATAGTTAATACCCATTCTTCTCCAACTATTCCAAAAATCAAAAGGGGAAGGAAAGCCTCCAAATTCATTCTACAAGCCTGGCACTGGGCTTGTAGATAAAGATAAAGACACTACAGAAAAGGAAAAACCAGATAGAGACACTACAGAAAAGGAAAACTAGAGGCTAATATCTCTGATGAACACAGATGCAAAGATACTCAACAAAATACTAGCAAATCAAATTCAACAACACATTTAAAAAGTCATTCACCATGATCACGCGGGATTTAGACCAGGGATCCAAAGAGGGTTCAATATTCACAAACTAACCAATGTGACACAGCCAATTAACAAGAGAAATAATAAAGACCATAGAGTAATCTCAATAAATGAAGATAAAGCATTTGACAAAGTACAACACCCATTCATGATTAAAAAAATAATAACTCTCAGCAAAGTAGGTTTAAAGGGAACATACCTCAAATAATAAAGACCACATATTAAAACCCAATAGCTAGCATCATAGTCAATGGTGAAAAACTGAGAGCTTCTCCTCCAAGATCAGGAAAAAGACAAGGATGCTCACTCTCAACACTTTTATTCAACATAATATTGGAAGCTACAGCCGCAGCAATCAGATAAGAGAAAGAAAAAAAGACACCAAGTTGGTAAAGAAGAAGTAAAATTTTGATTATCTGCACATAGCATGATACTATATATAGAAAACCCTAAATATTCTACAGAAAAAAACTACTGGAACTAATAAATTTGGTAAAGTCATGAGATAAAAAACTGATATATAAGCCTCCTTTAACAGAGAAATACTAATAGGTGCACAGAGCCCAACGAACTTTCTAAAGGTGAAAAGAGATAGAAAACTAGCAAAAATGACAAAACGGAGAAACTCTCCCCTGAAGAACTTCCAGGGGGAAGTCACAGCCACAGAACTGCTCAAGGCAGATCTAGACAACATATCGGATCAAGAATTTAAAAAGCTG
>PJEM01009431.1:0-27287 GCA_004023845.1 Helogale parvula
GATGCGGCCTCGGCGCAGGCCGGCCAGGACCTCGTGGGTACAGAGGCGCGGAAGCGGCGCCTCGTTTCCGCCGCTGGAAGACAAGACTCCTTGAACGGAGGTGCCAACAACCCTGCTCTGGTCAGCGAGGCCGGGTCGCAGGCAGCGGAGCCCAGTCACCCTTCTCCCCACGAGGGGCGGCCCGGGAGGGGACGGACAGGTGGCAGCGGGGGCAGCCCGGGAGGGGACGGACAGGGTGGTGGCGGGGGTGGCCCGGGAGGGGACGGACAGGGTGGCAGCAGGGGCAGCCCGGGAGGGGACAGACAGGGTGGTGGCGGGGGCGGCCCGGGAGGGGACGGACAGGTGGTGGCAGGGGTGGCCAAAGCGTAGCTCATTAACTGGAAGCTCCCGGATATTCTCGCAGCAAAATTAGAAGTTTGCTTTTCTTGTGATTTCCCGGTGTTCACATCAAGACCACTGCCATTCTCACGCCATGGTCAAGACCAGACCAGAGACTCGGAGCCCCTTACGCGGGCTCTCCCGTGATGACACCTCACAAAGCAACAGAGCTTCGCGACCAGGAGACGAACACGGATATGACCCAGAGCCGTTCTGTAGACCCCCGGATCACACGACCTAGTGTGCATGCCGTTGCATCATATCAGCACATTCCTGGGACACCGGCACAGCTGGGACCCTGAGCCACCCCATCTCAGGTCCCCGAGCTGCCCATCCCCCCCACGGCCACCCCCTTCCCCACCCCCACCCCTGGCCCCGGCTAATCCCTTCTCCAGCTCTCTGATTTGGCCTTTACAGAAATGCTCTATGAACGGAATCCTAGCGCTTTAAGCTTGTGGGGTTGACTTTTCCACTCAGGAAGACACCCTTGAGGCCACCCACACGATCCGTCAGTCCTGCCTTCTCACTGCGGACTCTGGTCCCACAGCGCGGACACCCCAGAGTTTGCTCAGCCGTCCACCTGCGGAAGGTCGCTGGCTGTTTCCAGTCTGTCCTGTAAAGACAGTGCTGCTGCCAACACCCGCGTGCAGGGGGAGGAGAGCATAACCTCCAGGACGTGAGCCCAAGAGGCCGGGCACGCGATCAGCCCACATTTACTTTTGCAAGAGACCTCCATCTTTCTTACTTCACTCGACCCAGGTCATTGGGTTTGCAGTGAGTTTCTGGAAGACAAGGTGGTCGTTGGGTCATGCTGTTTTGGTTTTTTAATCTTTTCTGCCAATCTCTCATTTTAATTGGTGTATGAGACCATGTTTGGGCACAAGTCAGCTTGTTTCTGTTTGTCTCTCCTCTTCCTCACGCTCTGTTTCTCTTCTCTTGCTCTCCTCTGAATGGCAAGAGCACTTGTTAGGAGTTCTTCTGAATTTATTGATGGGGTCTTTCAGTATATTATTTTATATAGTTTTATTTTTTTCTTAGTATTACAATATAAATACAGATTTTATCACCATCTACTGGTACTAATATTTTACTATTTAGACTTAAGTATTGAAGACTTAATCCCATTTAGGTCCCTTAACATGGTGTTATTTCCTCTGTGTCCATCTGCACCTGTTATCATTCTTGCTTTCATGGGCAAGAGGTGCTGTAACAGAGCAACCACACTTCCTCCCTTTCTGAAGCGCCACGCCTTCCTCCGCCACCACTTCCCTTCTGTTTGGAGACCCTCCGTCAGCCCTCCGTTAAGGTCAGTTTTCTAGCAACAAACTCTTTTAGATTTTCTTCACCTGAGGACACCTTGATTTCAGGTATGAAGGGTATTTTCACGGATCTAGAATTCTGGATCGACCGCCATTTTCTCCCAGCAGCTGAAAAACACAGCACCGGCTTCCTTCCAGCGTCCCGGGTCCGGAGGGGCACCGGCTCGGTGGGACCTGGGGCCCCTGCAAGCAATTGTCATTTTTCTGACCGATTTCAACATTCTTTCTTTCTGTTCAGTTTCAAGAGATTGGTTAACATGTGTCTTGGTGTGGTTTTTTTGGATTTATCTAATTTAGGATTTGTTTAGCTCCTTGGATCTGTAGAGTTGTCTCTTGCCCAGTTTGGGAGGTTTCCAGCAATTATTTCTTCAAAAACTTGTTAAGCCCTTTTCCCTCCCTCTTCTCCTTCTGGGAATCAATGAGACACTCACAGGTGCCTGAGATTTTAAGTTTTTCAGTTTGGACAAAGTCTATCGCTCTGTCCTTAGGTCCCCTGACTCTGTCATCTCTGCTGAGCCCGCCCAGCGGGATTTATTAGTAGTATTGTTGTTGTTGTTATTCGGGTGATTGTATTGTTCAGTCCTATTTTTCCATTTGGTCCTTTTTTATAACTACTACTTCTCTGCTGAGATATTCTACTTTTTATTTCCATCCCCCCAAAATTAGAACTCTTTGCCCGAGCACTCTAACGATGGTTGCTTTAAAATTACTGTCACATGTCACACACTCGTGACAAATGCTTGTCCCACGTGTTCATGGGTGAATCATCTCAGGGTCGGTGTCTGTCGATTCTTCTCTCGCTCCAGCTGTGATTTTCCTGGTTCTTGGGATGATGGATTTTTGGTTGTGTCCTGAATATTCTGGACCTGACACTATGGTGCTCTGGGCCCTGTTAAATCTTCCCCTGTTAGCAGGCAGCCCCCTGTCGAGGTGTGGCTCAGGGCCAGGCGTCATCGGTTCACTTTCCCACCAGGCACTGCCGACCGCACGCAGCCTTGCTGTGCACGGAACGCTGGCCTCACTGACCCCCCCAGCCTGTCTCTTCCAGGTGGGGGCAGCCCCTCAGTGCCAGACACTGCCGACACCAGGGAGAAAGGAGAGGGCACCCAGGCTCCCCTGAGCCTCTGGACACCGTCTGCAGGGCCACCTCCCCATCTTCCCGAGTCTCCAGACACTGTCCGGCAGGGTCATCCCTCCCCGGCTCCCCGAGTCCCCAGGCACCGTCGGTAGGGCCCCCGCTCCCGGTCTCCTGCTGGCTGGTAACTGAAAGCTAGCGAAGGGCTCGACCCACAGACACCACCATGGGGCCTCCTCCGTGGGGACGCTTTGGAGAAGACAAGCAACCTGTTCCCCATGTGAACCTGCTGAGATCTCATGAGGGAAGGCTGGCGGTTTTCTGCTACCACTCAGCAGGACTGACTTTCTGCTATTGGCGGGCCGCCCTTTCTTCAGGCCTGGTGGCCGAGGGCACCTGGCTTCCTTGCAGATTCATCGCCCGTGCCTGTGCAAGAGCTGTGTGCATCCCTCAGCAGGGCTGGTGGGCAACGAGGAGCCGAGAGGCTCATGGCGACCTCACTCATGCAGTGCCACGGCCCCAGCCGCCTGCCCTCTGCTTGCGGTCTTCTTGTGGTTATTGGCCGTGTGACACCAGGACTTTTCACTTGTACAAATAAGCAACTGGGAGGGACAGAACTACTCCATCTTGGCCAAAGCCAGGGTACTTCCTTTAATTTTTAATCCATTAAAATCAAAAAAATTGGGAGATGTTACCAACGAATTAAATTGACTGGAAAGAAGGGTTTCTGAAGCTCAGAACGCTCAAATCCGGGGACGGGGCTCCTTCCGCCCGGTCCCCGCCCACGCGATGGTGACAGTGCCCGTCCTGGGGCTGTGACGCCCCGCCAAGTCTCCAGACATCGCCAAGTGTCCCCCATGGAGCGAGAACACTTCCAGCTGACAATCGCAGGTCGTGATCCACTGAAAATGCTTTATACACATCCAGACTTATGTGTGACCAGGCCATCTTATTCTCCCGGAAAATAACAAATTATGGCAAGTTTCTCAATATTACTAAAAGTTTCTGATAAACAGAGATCTTGCCAGCACATAATGGGTCCGCACTGTACCCGAAAGACACCGTCTGACCCGAGAGCTCTCCGCTGGCTGCCCCTGAGCCAGGGCCTACAACTCGGCCAACAGGAGGTGAGCATCTCACCGGGCAGGCGACAGGTTTCCTCGTGGGCCCAGGCGGTGAGGCTGGCCTCCCCTCGGCATAACCAGGAAGATAAGGTACAGGTGTCACACCATCGGCGCCCCAGCCCATGGCCCCCGTCTGTCTCCTTGCACCCAGGCTCACCCCAACTCGTGGCACCTCTGCAAATGGGACCACGCCGCGCCCACTAAGCAGGTGTGTCGGCCTCCAAACAGCCTCCACACCGGCCTGCCACCATGGGAGAGACTGCTACGCCGTCGTTTATTCAAAGCAGTGAGTTTTCAGAAGACCTCTGGTCTACATTCACGGAAAGAAAACACATGGGCGCCATGAACGAATTAGCTGCCAGACTCCTTCTCTCACAGCAGAAGAGCCAGAGCCTAAGGAGTTGTGTCTACGGGCAGGTGGAGCCATGGTGGTGACGCCGAGCGAGCCCCACATCCGGCACCAGACGACCAAGGTCCGTGTCCTTACCCCGAACTGTGGGACGACCTCTTCCACGAGCCCCATTTTCTTCACACACACCTGGGTATAAATAAGACTGCTACTTCCCGACTGCAGCTCAGTTCCAACTAAACAGCAGAGGTGAAATATGTTCCAAACCATACAGGGTTGTTCAAAATGGGTTATTATCTCTCACCCTTTTCAAAATTCCTAAACATTTATAGTTGCAGCATATTGGTTACTAAGATGCATTATTATATATTCTAGCTAGTCAGTGCATACATTAATTAGCTAATTAGTAATGTTACCCAAACTACACTTTTATTGTTTAAGAGGAAGAGACTTCATGCCAAGATAATTGCTAGGTTTGGAGATAGAAAGTTAAGTCACGGCCACTCTGCTCCAGAAGATCATGGTCATTCACTTATTTATGCGAACTGGTATTGGCTGAGCACATTATTTACTGGTACCAAGCCCTGTCTGGGTGCCGAGGGCACGTGCCCCAGCCCTAGGGAGTCAGGGAAGGCTTCCTGTAAGAAGCAAGCTTCCAAACATAAATAGGATTTAGGCCGAGGATAGAGGGGAAGATCATTCCAGTAGATGAAAGCCAAACAAAATACATAAACATAGAAGTCACTCAATAAATACGGAACCACTGACTAATTTGACTGACTGGTGGACTGACTGGCAGACTGATAAGCAGATAAACCTTGTTTGCAGGAAGCAGAGGAAAGGAGGGAGAGGGGTGAGTGAGGATATGTCAGGGTCTCAGCAGCTACAGAAAAGCCCAGATTACAGCCCAGCAAGCAGCATGAAGGGTCACAGGACACGAGGAGTCCACAAAACAAAAACCAAACAAAACAAGACGAACCAAAGAGCCCTCAGCTGCCCCAGAAGTACAGGACCAGAACCGGCCCAGACAAGATGCCTCCAGGCTGCCGGCTGTGACGGTGAAACACAGGCTCTCACCAGACAAAACACATGGTGACAAAAACCAGCGGCAGCAAAGTGACTGTTCCCAGAAGGCTGAAGCTCAGGTACTGGGGACACCACAGCCCGGTGTAAATTCAGGAGGCAGGGCAGGCAGCTGCAGGTGCGGAGCAGACCCAGGAGTTTGGCACCAGAATCTGTGCAGGTGCACAATCCTTCAGAGCGGGAAAAGCAGGTGCCCGGAACACCTGGAGGGCTCGGCTGCCTAGATGAACACGTGCGTCCCGCGTGGGCTGGCGGGCCAGGAGCACCTGCACACCCGGGCTGGGCGGCGCTAAAACCTGCTCGCCAGAGTCACGTGGCCCAGAACGTCAGCCACACGAGCACCGTGACCACAGCAGCTCACTTCACTGAGCGCTCCCTGCGTGTCAGGCGCAAGCCCAAGTGCCTTCATGGATTATCTCCTCGAACGCTCACAGCACACCCGCAGTATATGAGTACTCTCATTTTACAAACGAAGAAACTAAGAAAAACTAAAGAAAGAAGCTGAGTAATTGCCCAAGGTCACACAAAGTCAGTTCGTTGACATAACAAGGACTTCTGCCAAACATACTGACCGCTCGCCCGCACCAGACACACAAACGTACACTCACTCTGGGCACATTTTACAGGAGAACAACAGAGAACTGCAGCCACAGCATCCGAGGGTGTGTGGGATTAAAACCAGACACCTTGCCAGGCACCTGGGCGGCTCATTCTGTTGAGCGACCGACTTTGGCTCAGGTCATGATCTTGTGGTTCATGAGTTCGAGTCCCACATGGGGCTCCCTACTACCAGCCTGTCAGCACAGAGACACTCCAGATCCTCTGTCCCCCTCTGTCTGCCCACCCTCCGCTGGTGCTCTCCCCAAAAATAAATAAATACTTAAGAAAAAAAAAACTAGCTGTTGGTAGACACCCAACTCTGAACTACGCCCCCCAACCCCCACTGCATTGCTGTCCATGGTCCTGGAGAATCACTGCAAAACAGGGCATGGCTGTGACTCCCAGACCTGGAAGACTGGGGTCCTGCCCACCTCCCCCACAGGAATGCGGAACCACATGGGCAGGAGGAAGAGCCACTGGTGGGAAATGTGGGAGCAGAGGGAACCTTCTGGAACATCGTGGCCACTGACAGATTACAATGGGAAGAGACAGCTTACTTTCAAATAACCATACATACTATTTGTTTCTGGAGGGGATGGAAAGAGTGCATCTTCCTCGGTTTTACTCTCAAGAGAAGTAGTTCACCCAGCACTGTGAGGACTGCATTTGCACAAGTCCTAGCTTTTCACGGCAGGTCCGAGCTCCTGAGGGCTGCTCTCCCGAGCCCGCATTACCTCTGACACGGGCCGTCCTAGTAAATAAGAAGCCATAATAACACCACATCAGGTTCATTTAAATGGCTGATTGCAGTCACTCTGCCTGCATTACTGCTTTTCACTCCGTCTCCAGTTACGCGAAAGGTAAACTTCCCTTGTCTGTGTCCTTGAAACTTAAGTGTGCTGCGTTACCCTCTGGGCAGCTCACTAAGCAAAGGGGTGAGGTGAGGGAGGCAGAAAAGACAGCAGAGCCCCCCCCACCCCCCCCGGACGTTCCGCCACTTCTGCACTGGACTTTGGGCAGATGTACGGATAAAACTGTCAGCAGTGAAAACACAAAGAGAAATATTGCTATTTCCTATTATCCACATTCTTCCCATGAGCTGTTTGCCCAGTTGCCATGGCACAGGCAGTGAGATTTCATAACTCTGCCCCTGCCTGCCATGTGCTGGTGCAACAATGTGAATTTAATCAGCCCAGACGGTTGGTTGGGTTTTGTCCATGTGAGTGGAATAAAACTTTTCTCACCAGCTAAACCCACAAAGTATCTAAAAGCCATAAATAATTGGGCTTTCCTCTAGCAGGCACCTGCCTGTTTTATTTGATCAGAGCTGTGCGGACACAGGGAAACCGCACAGCTCCCAAGGGCCGCTGCTGGAGGCCAATGCTCCCGAATGTACTTTCGGTGGGAAGCATCCATTTTGGGTAGAGAGGTGTTATTTCTTAAAGGAAGAAATAATTCTACTCCGAGCAATGATTCTAAATGGAAAAATCCTAAAAGTATTCCTTCCACAGGCCAGAGAGCAAGAACGGAAATGGGGGAAACAGATCAGAAAGAGATCTGCAAAGTTTGAGAACACAGTGAGCACAGGCAGGCCGTCCGACGGAGGGAGAGAAGGCGGAAACCCACGCCTCCTCCTGGGAACGCCCGGGCGCGCGCACGCCGGTAGGCGGTGCTCCCAGCAGAGGACCCAGACCAAATTTACTCGTCACACCTACAGTTTATTTGCACTATTTGAAATTATTTGGATCTTCTCAGAAAGTAATCTGCTGTATTTAGAAACGTTATCACCAACGTGATCAAAAGGAACTTTTTCCGAAAAACGGTAATCTGATACTTTCCCATCTTAAAAGTATGGTATTAGGTTTAAATTTACCAAAGAGGATATTTAGATGTACCTATCTGCGTCGCTGTGTTCTCCTGCAAGGTTACTGGATGGAAAACGACCTGTGCCTCATGGTCAAACGACCAGGAAATTCTTCATTGTTGTTAGTGTGTGCTAGAGAGCACAGCACAAGAGCAGCGACGTGGAAACAGTTCTTTGACGCGGCACAAGGAGGGCGGGAGGCTACGATAAGCGTATTTGCTGATCTATTTTTCAAATGAGTAAGTACACTGGCTGGCATGCATTGCCAAAAATTGTTTTACTTTTCAGCAAAAGAGCGGGACAATTACTTACATGATTTTTCAGTCCAGCTACAACTGAAGAGAAAGAACAGACAGGAGAGCACACGAGGGCCACCTGGAGCACGACACTGTGTGTCAACTATGCCTCAATGAAAGAAAATCATAAAATCGGACGCCTGAGTGGCTCATTCGGTTAAGCCTCCAACTTCGGCTCAGGTCAGATCTCACGTTCATGGGTTCGAACCCCGCGTCAGGCTCTGTGCTGACAGCTAGCTCAGAGCCTGGAGCCTGCTTCCGGTTCTGTGTCTCCTTCTCTCTCTGACCCTCCCCCTCTCATGCTCTGTCTCTCGCTGTATCAAAAATAAATAAAACATTAAAAAAAATTTTTTTAATATCATAATATCTGCAGATCTGTCTTCACGGAGGCAGAGCAGCGGCCGACGCGGGTGCACATTGATGACGGCTGCGAACGAAAGCCCCGCCCCGAGGAGTGAGGGCCATGAGGACCGTGGGGCCGGGATGGCGCTTTCTGCCGCTGGCCGCTCGCCCTGGCAGCCCGGTCCCAGCGCCTCCTCCACCGGCACCCCCTTCTCCGGGCTCCTCTACCTGCGGCTTGTGGTCCCGGCCGCTGAAGGGAGTTAACAACAAATCCCGGTTTTCAGTGGAGATGCCGCCCAGTCAGACGGGCCAGCCTCCCCCAAACGGAATCAGGCAAGGATAGCCTTCCCATCATGCTGCGGGCATTCGATAAAATTGATCCGCTCATTAAAGCGAAGTAAAATCAGGGAAGATATCTTGAGTGCACCTTTTAAATGACCACCAAAAAACATTTAGTTACCGTGAGAGAACAATGATCTAATGGGAAAATTTGAGATCAAATACATACTGTCTGGCACACAGTAGGTGCTCCTTACCGACTCCGCTTTCTTCACCTCGGGTGAGAAGTAATTTTCCCAGAGAACCAGCACTGTTCTCTACTTTGGGTCGTGTTTAGGGAGGAGTCTGAGAAGCTGTCTTGCCGCTGAGCGCTCTGCTGTCTCACAGGACAGTGACACACGCATTCAGTACTACGTCCATGGAAATCTAGTGGCCTCACCTCGTAGAATTCTGAGCAACAAGAATAAAAAGAAAACCGATCTTTATCTTTACATCATCACCCTGGCCAAATTCTGCATTGGCAGAAAGCAGGGGAGGGGGAAGGGAGAAATAAAAAGGGAGGGGGCGTTGATGCGGGCCGGCAAGCCCTGGAGCCAGGCCACCTTCTGCGCTGTGTAGTTCACCGCTTTACCACGTGTTGTTATCCGCGTTTGCAGAGGAAGGAGCTGAGCCTCCGCAGGGCTAAATGCTGCCCTGGGCAACAAGTCAAAAGGAAAAAGGCTTTGACCAGAGTGTGCGAGACCCCCTCGCTCACATTCCGGCCTCCGCTCTGTCCCCCACGGCGGGCTCGGACCCTGGCACCCGCTGCAGCAGACCCCTCCTGGCCCCCTGACCGCTCGCCCCTATGCCCAGTCCTGCCTCCCGGAACTCCACAGGCCGTTGGGAGGGGCTCAGGCTGCCCTCATGACGAATCATTCAGCCGTTTCCAGCACCAGCTCGAACCACAACTTTGCATCAGGAACATTCGGCTGGCTTTACACCTCCTCCTCGCCGCCCTCCGGACTCCGGAGCGTGGTGAAGGCAGCTGGCGCGACTCCACGCCGCCAGGGAACGCTCTTCACGCACACGGTGCGCTGGCTGAGTAGCTGGGGCGCTAAGTCCAGAGCGCGGCCTCTCTTCCACACTGTCCGTGGCCACAAGTGCGTGAAAACACCGGTACACAGCAGGTCCTCTGGGGGGGTCTCACCCCTTCACGTGCCCAGAACGGCAGTCCCAGCAGCCCCAGTGATTTGGACCAAGCCCTGCGTGGCTGTGGGCTCCCTGAAATGTAAACGGCAGAAGTGAACATTTTGGTTAAGCACTTCTACCTGCTGCTGGGGGCAGGACCTGAGCTGTGGGGTACTTCCCTGTGATACAGGTGTGCTCCCTGCAGGGCCAGGGCACTCGGTGTAGAGCGCGGTGCTCCGTGTACAGTGAGGGTGCTCCGTGTAGAGCAAGGGCGCTCCCTGCAGAGCGAGATGCTTGCAGAGCGAGGTGCTCGATGTAGGGTGCTCCCTGCAGAGCGAGGGTGCTCCGTATATGGTGCTCCTTGCAGAGCGAGGGCACTCCCTGCAGAGTGGGGTGCTCCGTGAGGGGTGCTCCCTGCAGGGCGAGGGTGCTCCAGGTCGGATGCTCCCTGTAGAGGGAGGTGCTCTGTGTAGGGTGTTCCCTGCACAACGAGGGCGCTCCCAGCAGAGCGAAATGCTCCATGTAGGGTGCTCCCTGCAGAGCGAGGATGCTTAGGCACCGGAAGGGCCCGCCTGGAACAAGGACGCCGGCGCCGGCGCGGCGCAAAGACGCTCTCGCGAGGAGACCCGCGCTCCGCCCACGCGGGGGCCGGAGCTGCAGTGGAGGCCTCCGCGTAAATCCCCTCGCGCGGGGCGCACGTCCGTGTGTGCGGGCGCCGCGCTAACAAACCGGCATGCACGGGGCGACTTACACACGGAGGTTTGTTCCTCACGCTCGAGCGCTGGCACTGCCTCCTCCGGGTAGTCCTCCAGGGTTAACGGAGAATGTGTCCCGGGTTCCGGCGATCCCCGGCGTCTGGTGGCAGGTAGAGGCCCCATTCCCTCCCCTGCCTTCATGGACACGCGGCCTTGCCCCTGTGTGCGTGTCGGACCCTGTGTGCACCTCTCTTTCCCCGTAAGGACACAGCGGTGTGGGGTTAGGACCCGCCCTGAGGCTCAAGTACATCTGTAACGGAAAGTAGCCTGACGACACCATAAGTAGGGAAAACTGGAAAGTGGGCAAGGGAACTGCCCTCCAGAGACCCCGGGAGGGGCTGCAGGGCCTCACCCCGGGAAAGCTTGGCCTGTCTACACTCACGGTCTGAGCCATAAGAATTCTGCAGGACTTGGTTTGCCAGCTCGCCCACAGAGCAGGCCCATGTCGCAACAGCGCGTGGCTGGGGCAAGAAACCCACAACCTAGCATCGGACCCCGCCCCCCCCCGCCAGCAGAGCGACCAAGTGGATCCAGACTCCAAAGGGACGGGCCCCATCTCAACACCACTTGCTACTTATGACGCTCTGGTGTGAAAGCCGCCAGAGCCTGGGGAGCAAGGGGGTCCTTCCTTCAAGGGCTGCCCCTCTCACCATCTTCACCCCACCTGCTCCCGGGATCTCACACCATCCCGATTCGCTCTGTACTGGGGTGGGTTCGCTGGGCACCGCGCGCGTCCTCCAGCCAGCAGCCCAGGGCCCCGAGCGAGGAGCTGCCTGGCGCCTTCAGGGCGGAAAGCCGGGACTCCTCCGAGCAGAAAGGGGGCAGAGGACACACGGCTGTCCCTTCTGTGGGCCCGCCACCTGGGAAGCAAGCCCGGTATTCCGGTACAGCGCCGGCTCAGCCCTTCGAAGGGAAGCCAGGGTCCCCGGCTAGACCGACCAGCCTCCAGAACGTGGGACCCTCGCCCCGGCCCACGCACGCAGCCCCTGGGCCCAGCCAGGGGGACTCACCCATCCACAGCCAGGAGACTATTCCCGTATTAGCAATTCACTGTCAAACGGTACAGAGTTTGCCAAAGAATAATAGATGCTTTACATTTTATGCATAACTAGTTCTGAGACCAAGGCTATAAAAGTTTTCTATTAACATGTAAGCACCAAGACAAGTTTTTTTTTTAACTTGATAAATATACATAGCCCCTTTACAATGGGGCCCTTGTGTTGCTAATGGGGACCCTTAATGGAGAGTTATATTTCCAGGATTATATCTTTATTCAGTTGCAAATGATTTTTGGGGGGAGTTTTAATACTCTGTTCCCGTCTATGAATAATAGTATCGTTTGAATGCGGCGGACACCTGGCGCAGCGAGGGCCGGTGGGGGCTCCGCGCTGACCTGGCACCGCTGACTGCCAGCTCCGCATTTTCCCAGCGTTTCCGATCCGCCCCATTCAGCGTCTGATTTCATTCTCCCTCAGCAAAATGCTAGACACTTGTAACTTTATTCTCCCTCTGCAAAAACTTGCTCTCTTGTAAGGGAAAAATCCTGGAAAAAAAATTTCTCTTATCAATCTCGTCTTATATGGAGTCCAGTAATTTGAAGGCTGGCTAAAGTTTCAGGAAAAACCTTCCAATTAAATACTGTAAAAAGATAAAATAACAGTGGCCTTGCGGCCGCCCACCAGCTTTACTGAGCGCTCTTTTGTTGATTTATTGTACATCAGCCACTGAGCCGTGCAAAGAACATTACGTTTCAGAAAGAGCTATTCGTATGCGGCCTGCATCCACTCCAAAAACAATCAGGCCTGTATTGCGTTTTGCAAATTTATACCAGGATGTTGGTTTTAGAGTGCTTCCCTGAAAAGTTTTTCAAGTAAGTGTCTGCTTTCATGGGCAGGAGTGAGGGAGGCACACAAACAACTCTTTGTTTCAAAACTCACAGATGTGTGGCCGGGGCGAGCTTTGTTTTCTCTCTAAGAAGTATGCTCAGATTTGTGTTTTGAGCACAACACAGGATTGTACCAAAAAAAAAAAAAAATCAGCTTGCGGATGAATGTCTTGTATAATCTTGGGCTTCCTGCGACTTTCCCAGGGCTAAGTTTTCTGCTCCAAACTTTGGGTGTTGTGTAGATTTGGGGGTTTTGTTTGTTTGTTTTTGTTTTTTTAATGCAGACACACACAGAAGAGGGACCCTGGCTACTTCAGCTTCTAATGGCTTTAGGAAACTTCATTTCAAAGCTATTTGCCGGTTTGCAAGCTCAATAAACACACTTGTGTCTGCGCCACGGTCTGCCTCCCCCGGTCCCCACGCGTCTGCGTGGTTCTAGCCCATCCGGAAGCGCCAGGCGTGGTGTCACGGACCAGAGGGGACGACACCGGGTCGGACGTGAGGGGGGCTGAGCAACAAAATATTTACACTCCAAGCGAGGCATCTTCGGGGACACAGAAACAGTGCCCCGCTCCCAAACCGCACACGAGATGTTTTCATCCACGGGGTCGTGTGTTCCAGTGAAAAATACTTGCGCATAAGCGGAGGTCAGGAGCCACAGTGGAAGGGGACTCGCGAGGCGTGAGGTCGCACAACCGGGCCGGGGTCCTAGGTTGTGCAAAGGCCCCAGACCCTCGTGCCGCTGCGGTTACGCCACACACGGGCTGGCAGTTAGCACCGAAGGACGACCCCGCCAGACATGCCAGCTCAGGCCTGGGTGCAAGAGCACGCGTGGCCCCCACCAGCCAGGCTGGAGCAGCAGGACAGGCTACACCAGGGAGGAGGGCGTCTGCTGTCAGGTGCACAGGCTGAGAGCGAAGGAGGCCCGCTCGGCTCCTCGTACCCTCGTCTCTCCCCTTGCAAGCGGTGGCATCCCACCGAACCTGTGCGCTGGGACATGACTGGTCCTCATGTGGCGTCACTGAAGATCAGGGCACAGGCGAGGGTGCTGGAGATGGGGCAGGTGGGCACTGAGCCTCCGAGTTCCAGCTGAGGAAGGGTGGCTAGAGCTCAGCTTAGTTATAACTGATGGAACACCTAGCAGGTCCTTCTCATACTGTTTCAGTTAATTCTTCTTTCGTGTGACCAAGGCACAGACCTCTGGTCATGGCCCCGCCAGGCTAACTGGGAGTCCGTGTTAGAGCGACGGAAGGAACACCAGGCCACCAGCTGCAGTTTAGCAGGGCTGGGTCTCAAACTCAGGTCTCTGCAGGTGCAAACCCCCTCAGCCTGTGACCCCACGTGCTCCGAGCCCCCAAGTCCCCAAGCCCCGAGTGGCTGGGTGCCCCTCAGCCTCCAGACTAAGGACGTGAGTGGGAGCTGTCGTACATGTGTTCTCCTTCCCTCCTCCTTTCCCCCAGAACATGATTGAATCAGCTTCTAGCTCTCCCTGGGACCCGCTAATTTTGGCATTCAGTCAGTCTGCGCCTCTGCTTTCATTGTTTAAAGACCATGACTAAGTCGGGCTGTGCCAAATTGTACTATAGTGTGAAAATTTACTGCCGCTTTGTTATTCCAAAACTTCATCTTCATCAACTAACATAAATGTCCTGTTCACTTGGGATGTTCAAAGACATTATTAACGGTCTTTGAGATGCTAAGTAGGACATAACTTTAAACCCAGAAGGTGGGGTATGGGGTTAGTCTCTCAGGAGAGGAGACAGAACCAGGCAGGATGAGGAGCCGACGATCTGGCAGGTGTGAGACAGTCCACGTGAGCGTATGTGGTCCGGACACACTCTGAGCCCTCCGGGCCAACCAGCACCAGGCTCTTGAGCTACAGAGCTGACAGACACGGAGTGTTTCCAAGGACTGTATTTCTCAGTGTCTAAGATGTGATGCTATTCAGTCTTCACTGACCACAATAGAGTTGTTTTGCATAGTTACTGAAATCCCCAAAACCGCGGCGCCTGTTCAGGACCCCTTCTTCTCAAGGATCCAAGTAGAGTTTGCATTCTCTATCGCCGCCCGAACCACCGGACACGCACATGCGTGGGCAGGCTCTCTCCGGACGGGCTGGGCCCTGTGCGCTGAGCTCGCCTGCCCTCCAAATCCCGTCACATGCGGCTAAAACGTCTGCCCTCTCCTTCCTTACTTTCTGACCGTTCCTGGCCCGACACACACGGCGCTTCATCATCATTCAGTCTTCACCGTCTCAAATCTGAGACTATCTCTTAGGAAACTAAAACCCTCTACTTTCTATGATATGCTATTTACAAAAACCCACAACTCCCATCTCCAAGCCCAGCCCACCTCTCTCACATCCGCTAAGGATCAAAAGAGCACAAATCAGCCCAAGATGACAGGGACTGTGCAGAATGCAAATCTGGCCCGGCCTCGGGGTTTACACTCAGAATTCTGGGATTCTTCTTCGGAAATGCACGTTAGACGTCCGTTCTGAGTTAATTTATACTGCTTCCAACACAGACGCTAGGGGCTGCTTATCAGCTCACAGTCCACTCCCACCCACAGGCCTTGTTATGAAAACGTTCTGAGTGCAGGACAAGAGTGAGGACGTGACTCTGAAAGCGCAGAGACCCAGGGCTGCTTGCTCATCTGCCCTCTGCGAGGACAACCCAGAGGCCTCCCTCAGACCGAGCGGCCACCCAGGACACACTCTGGCCTGGAAGCTCCAGTCACACTGGCCAGGTGACTGGGCTGGGGCTGTGCGATCAGTCACACCCATGCCACCTGCTCCAGCAGGGTCCCAGGCCTGGGGTCTCCGCTGCTAGGGGCCAGGCCGGTGCCCTCAGCACTCAGGCGCCCGCGCCCAGCTGCTCTCGGTGCTCCTGGACTCTGTCAGCCCTGCCCTGGCAGGGACTTTCTGGTCCTGTGTCACAGCTCTCCAGGCCAGCCCAAGGTAACATCAGCCCGTCTGGCAGGCGAACTCATGAGGATGGAGGAGGCAGAAGAGAGCGGCCAGGAGTCCCAGGTGCACGTGCACTTCTCCACCGCACCCCCTGACTGGGGGTTCAGCCGCAGGCTGCATCACTGCATCCGGCGGTTATCACCCACCTGGTCACCCGGGTCCCCTGCTCCTCGGACTGTCAGCACATCAGCCAGCGGGCCCTTCCCGCCAGGGCAGCCTGAGAAAGCTTGGGGACGGGGTCAACCCAGGGGACGCACCGGACACGGGGAAGCCTCACAAGCGGCGCAGCCAGGCCCAGGTGGCTCCCAGTGCGAACCAGGACCCATGGGTTCCGCTTCTCAGGAACCCACCCGGAGCCTGAGTCCTGAGGCCACCAGAGGGCCGGCCAGGGCTAGAGCACCAGGCAAACAGCTCTCCAAAACGTGCCTTATCCCTAAACAGAAAATCACATTTGGCTTCTTTAAGTAGGAAATGGGCAGGACTGCGGTGGGATCACCGATGAGAGGCCTCCGGACGCCCCGCTGAGAGCACCGAGGGGCGGCTGTTGCACCGGGCTCCAGGCACACGGCGCTCAAGGGAACGCGAACGTGCGTGCGTGCACATCCCAGCCGCGCTTCCGGGGCCTTCCTTCAGGACACAGGCGGCGTCCCTGCCAAGGGGCCCCAGGGCTGCGCCCCAGCGTCATACCCGTGGCCCGGACGTCAGCCTCCCACCTGGGTCACAGGGCGTCCCCCCAAACTGCTCCTCTGGGGGGCGGGGCATGCAGCCATTTGCGGGGACCAGTAGCAGAGAGACTCCGGGACGTCGCCAGGCTCCCTAATGCGCCGCAGTGATAGATGGCCGCCAGGCGCCTGGTACAATGACACCACCGCTCCAAACGGAAAGCGTGTGTGTGGCTATCTATATCTTACATTGAATTATTGGCCCCTGTCCTGACGCCCGTATCTTAGCCAACTTGAGTCCTAGAAATTATTTTATTCAGGTGACATCTATGACAAAGAGCCCATCAATAAATATTTTCGGTCTGAGAAATGTGCTCCATCTGCTCACAGGAACAAGAAAGTCCTGCTTTGTGCAGCCGGCCTGGGAGTCTCACCGGAGAGAGCGTCGTGGAAGACGGACAGCAAATCTGTCCGCGTGTCCTCCAGACCTGCGGCCACTGGCTGTGGCCGCCCACGGCCCGTGGCTGAGTGGCTGAGTGCGGCCACAGCCCTCGGCCAGCCGCTGGCTCCTTGTCTGTGAGGACAGGCCAACAGGAAATGGTCTTTGGGCCACCGCTCCGAACACGGGACCCCCATCTTGTGCCTAGGGGGTGAGGGTCCGGGCCGCATGAGGCGTGCCTTGCGTGCTTCCTTAGGGGTGGGACCCCCCCTCCTCCAGGCAGTGTGAACGCCTTCGAAATTTCCACGATGCTCCAGAGACCAGCAGTTCTGGTCCACGGTTGGGGACCACTAAGTTCAGGGAACCCACCACGAGGCCAGCCCACATCCTCAGAGGCATTAGCAAGGAGCGCCCACGGACTGTGGTCAGAGGGCACATTACCAGCACCCATTTCATCAAAATAATAATGAAATAGAATAAAAGCCCCCAGGGCATTGTGGGGGCCGTCCCTGCCACAGGCCCAGAGACTCATGTAGGGTGGTCGCCTTGTCTGCAAAACCAAAAGACCCCGTCTCTCAACGTGGACTTGTGATTCCCTGGCCTGGGCCCCTGACCTCCCTGCAAACGGGCCTCCCGAGGGGCCTCAGAAGGTCTGCGGCGTGCCCCCTCGGAGCCGCACGTGACACCAGTGGGCGTCGGGACCCCCGCCTGGGTCCGGGCTACCTCCTGCCAGTGCCACCTCTGCACAAACAGCAACTCCTGCCTCTTCGGAGCTGTCCAGACCCAGACCTCAGCCGCTCCTCTCGCCTCACACCCCACATCCCACCCGTGGCATCTTCAGAACGTGTCAGGTTGCTGACCACCCCTCACCACCCGCTCCAAGACCACCCGGTCATAGCTGGCGCCCCTCTCCTGAAATACCGAAAACACTGATGAACCTCCCTGCACACATCATCTGAAACCAAAGGTCTCAGTGATCGGTGAGGCTTCACGGCCCCTTAGCCTGGCTCTCCCGCGACCCCGCCACCCATGGGCTCTGGACTTGCTTCTGCTTGTCTGCCTCTCCCCCCTCGGCCCCCCAGCTCCCCAAGGCTCCCCCTCCAGGTCTCTGCACCTGCACCTCCACACCTGCACCTGCTCCTATGTACCTGTACCTCTGAACCTACTCTTGTGCACCTGCATCCCCTCACCTCCCACAGGCCTGCGCACCCCGGACCCACCCAGGCACCAGTGTCCAAGCTCCAGGTGGAAGGACACGAGAGAAGACTTTTGCACCTCCAGCCACCGGGTTAGAGGCGGCCTTCACCATCCACTCTTCCCACCCGTGCCCGTGTCCTTGGGGCGAAGGTCTGTACCCTCATCCTACTGCTGCTTCGACCATCGGGACCCCCAGCACAGCCTTGCTGTTCTCCTCGGACCTCCTAACCAGCGCACTTTCAGGAAATCCCGAATTAAGTAAGAAGCTAGGCAAACCAGACTCAGCCCCACTGTGGCTCACAGCGACCTCTCTGGCCCCAGGGCGCAGGCAGCGGAAGGCTCTGCCCGCGGATCTGAACAGGAAACCATAGACCTATTTCCAGGAAGCCATGTTGATCTATTAAAAATGTATCTTTCTTCCTACAGCCCCCAACACCCCGGAGAGTGGTTTGGTGTGTTTCCTAGGACGGTTTCCAGGAAATAGCCACTCGCGCAGCGTCCCTTCTGCTGTTGATTGCTTCGTGGTTGGGCAGCTTTAGATTTACAGGAATGGACACTATTATTTGCCTATAACTTTTTGGGGTCTGATTCGGGGCACAAAGAGAAAAGGGGTCCTCACAAGAGGGAGAATCAGTTTGGACACCTGTGTCCCCCTCAGTGCGCTCTAGGGGTGAAGAAGGCCCAGTCTGTCCACAGAGCCTCTCCAAGACAGAGTTCCCATATTTCGCAAGCCAACTCATAGCCACAGCTAGAGATCTGAAAGTGTGCATGCGCAATGACCTCGTGATTCCACTTCCATTGCTAATTCTAGAGAAAGCCTCACATGTACAAGATTCTGTCTCCCTCTCTCTCTGACCCTCCTCTGCTCTCACTCTCTCTCTGGCTTTCAAAAATAAATAAAAAACATTAAAAAAATTTTTTAAACAAAACAAAAAGAAAAAGTCACAAAGAAAAACCAGAAATGACACACGTGTCCCTCGGCAGGGTCATCCATCAGTAGAGTGTCAATCTGAAGATGACTCCATGCCAGGCTGAAGTGAGTGCTGTGGGGCGGGGCACGGAGAGCACGAGGAGCGAGTGACATCTCCACGGTGACGCCTCCTCCAGACCTAGGGGGTGAGTGAAGCACCCCACCCCCAGGGCCACCACAGTCTGGGGGGCGTTAGCGACGGGAGGAACTCACTTCAGCAGTGTCATTCACTTCAGGCAACGTGGTACTGGTTCTATTTTTAAATTTATGAAAAGCGATATATCCAACAAGCATAGGCTCTCTGGCGTCTGCAACTCAGGCTGCTAAAATGCGGTTTTCACTGGAGTTTCCCGGTGCCCCTCGTGTGCTCACATGGACACACCTGGAGGCTGGGCAGCCACGGCAGGGAAGGGGGGCACCTTCCATCGTTTCACTGCTGATTTTTTCCTTAATCGGTTTTGAGCACTAATAATTCCCCAGATACCCTGTAAACTGACCCGGGCTCTCGACTGTTACACCGTGCCAGGGCGGTTGTGGGGACAGAAGGTCAAGTGGGTACAGGTGGCTTGCAGATGATGAGGGCGGCCGCTCTGCCAGGAGGGAGGCCGCCCCACGCGGGGCCACACTTCGCTTTCTCCAGATCCGTCCTGGCCCCTGACTCTGTGCCGCACTGGCCTGTGGAAGTCTGTTTGACACGAGGCCTGCAGGAAACGGGCTGCGCCGAGCAGGGCGCTGTGCTCGGTGCCTCACGCGCCTGACCCGTCGTCACTGGTTACAGACCACAGCGTGAAGAGCCGGCCCTGGGAAGCAAGTCTGCCTTCTCGCTGGTGAGATCTTGGCACGGGAAGATGGCTACATTAAGGTAACGTAATGCAATCACGGTTTCCCTAAAATTCACCAGGAAAACAAGCTTTTTCATTAACTTACAGGCCCTGGGTTTCCCTACAGAAAAGCACAAAATGCCTATAAGACTCCAGTGGCCACGTAGGCCACTATGTCTCGTGTGTGGCCCACTAGCTCATTGCACAGCCTTGGGCAGGACGTATGGCGCATGGACATTGTCCCCGGAGCCTCAAAGCAGGCCCCATGGTGGCCTTCCTGGGGTCCCAGGCCCACATCTTCCAGAAGGTGTCATGCTGGGAGAAGCCACGGGAAGACTGCAGCTGCAGCTTTCTCTGCCAGGCGCACAAGGGCCCGGGACCTGCTCGCATCAGCCCGCCTGCAGGGCCAGCAGGCACATCACAGCCCAAACCACAGGCAACGGTGTGAAGGTGACCTGCATAGATTCCCACCCCCCATGGTACTTCCGCCCCCAGAACTCCATTAAACGTTGTTTACGACCCAGTTGCTTGTGGGACGGTAGCCCAGGCCGTGGTTTGTGTTTCCTTTTGCGACCTCGGTGAGACATTCAGAACCAGACGTTTAACATGTTTACTACCAGGGCGCAGCTACGTGGGCGCTAAGCACCTGCACGCTGCCCAGTGCCCCTCCCCCCACCATCGTCCTCAACCCTCCATCTTCCCAAACTGGGCCTCCATCCCCACCGAACACCGACCCCCACGCTGCCTCCGCGGACGTGACTCCTCCAGGGGCCTCGTGCGGCGCCATCGCACGGGGTCTGTCCTCGGGCACCGGGCTCATCACACTGGGCACAGTGTCCTCGGGGCCCACCCGAGGCGTCACAGGCAGCAGAATGTCTGTAAGGCTGCATAGCGCTCCATCGTCCGCATGGGCTCCGTTCTGTGTGTCCCTTCCTCCGGGATGTGTTCGTATCCCCACCAGACTCACCCTTCTTTGCAACATTCTCAATAAAGTTTTCAGAAGGTCTGAGATGTTCTTTTTTTTTAGTTTACTTATTTACTTTGAGAAAGAAAGAGAGCGCTAGCAGGATAGGAGCAGAGAGAGAGAAAGAGAGAGAATCCCAAGCAGGCTCCATGCTGTCAGCACAGAGCCCGACATGGGGCTCCATCCCATGAACCGCGAGATCATGACGTGAGCCACAACCAAGAGTCACATGCTTCACCATCTGACCCGTCAATGTGCCCCAAGATCTGAGATGTTCTAACTCTGTCTTCCAGACTCCGTCGGCAGGAGAGCCGGGAAGGCCTGGGGCTAAGTCCGCCCCTGGGGCCGAGACGCTAGAGCTGAAGAAGAGCCGCCCAGACACCGTCTCCACCCAGGGCCTCCGAACAAGGCACCTTCACAGGTTTGGGCCAAGAGAGTCAAACAGCCCGCTGTCCCAGACCTGCCTGCCCGGCACACGCTGACACACACGGTCACCAGTGTTCTGTGCGGTGGCCGACTTGTCTCCAGCCCCGACCACCTTCACCTTGGAGGCCATTCCTCCTGACGCCTCCCGCCCGCAGACGCCTCCTGCCCGCAGACTCTGATCACACCACGGCCACCCATGTCCTAAGGATGGGGGTCGACCCACACTCCTCAGAGCCCCAGCCCCTGGGTGAACGGGCCTAGGCCAGCCAGTGCCCCTAGAAGCAGACGCACTGTTACTTGTGTGCTGAGCCTCTACGTGAAGTTTTATTTGAATAAGGGGTTTTATTTCCTCAATCAATCCCCACCGTGACCCCAAAATATGAGACAACATGAGACCGCCAGGCATGCCGGATGCAGGGGCTGGTCTTCACCAGCGAGATGCGCTGTCTGTGCCTTCACAGCACGCAGACGCGGCGGTTGTCCAAGCCGCCTGTCAGGCCCCGGCCCCCACATTCGCTGCGAAGCGGCCCCTCCACCCGCGTGGACGCCCAGGGACAGGAGAGGACCAAACCAGCCGGGGCTGTGCCTGCAGAGCCTGCCCTCCCGTCCGTCTCCAGTCTCCACAGACGGTGCCCCTCACACCAGGGGGCTCGGCTCCCTCAGCGCCCTGCCCTCAGCCCACTTCCCGCCGCGCGCCCACACTGGCTCCTCGAGCCAAGCAAGCAGGACGCGGCCCCAAACGGCCACCGTCTCCATGTCCCTTCAGGGAAAGCAAACGTCCTTTCCTGCTTTCCGGTCCCCACAGGGCCCCGCCCTCTGTGACAACAGCTTGCCACTCTGCCCAAGTGGGGGCTGGCAGACACACAGCGGCAGGGCTCGGAGCCAAGCACTGACCTCCGGGGCTCTCACTTCTCACCTTTAACGTGGAAGGAGCGGGTGCCTCCTCCCTGGGGCGCGTCCAACGGGAGTCCGCCCTGACCCGGTCAAGGGCAGCAACCCGCTCCCACACACTGCCGGCTGCCCGGAACCCGGAACCGAGCCTCACACCCTTCCTCTCTGCAGCGCACACTCAGGCGGGAGCTGCATCGGGCGCCGGCGAAGGGTGTGTGAGTTGCCTATGGAAACGATACAGGTTTGAAGGAAACGTCAGCGTGTTTCCACCGTTCCTGGGAATTCCCGTCCAGGGAAATGTATTCTCAATATTTGCCGTGGCGAGTGCTGGCAATTTCCCATCTATAACCCCCTGTTC
This sequence comes from Helogale parvula, assembly GCA_004023845.1. Taxonomy (NCBI): domain Eukaryota; kingdom Metazoa; phylum Chordata; class Mammalia; order Carnivora; family Herpestidae; genus Helogale; species Helogale parvula. Next base: position 22,213 of record PJEM01009431.1, read on the forward strand.
CAATGGTGTGGGAGGGTTCATAGATTAAAAAAAAAAAAAAAAAAAACCTTTATCTATAAAGGGGTGCCTGGGGGCTCAGTTAGTTCCATGTCTGAATCTTGATTTCGGCTCCGGTTGTGATCACGGTTTGGGAGTTCAATCCCCGTGTTGGGCTGCGGGCTCCGTGTGGAGCCTGCCTGAGATTCTCTCTCTGCCCCTTCCCCTGCTCTTTCTCTATCAAAATGAATAAACTTAAACATAAAAAGAAAGAAACCATGGCTCCCTCAGGTGCAGCCCCCTCCCCGCCGGTCCCTGACGGCAGGCCGGGGGTCTTTCTGAGCACCTGCGAGGCGCCCACCTTCAACCAGGGTGCAGAGCACGATACCCACCACAGCGGGTCCAGCGTTCACCCGCGGGCCCCCCAGCACCCGTCTATGCAGCCACCCGGCTGGGCCGGCTACAGCCACGGAGCAGGCGCCCGTCCCACCTCCCACTTCCTATGCACCCACCCCCACAAATCTTTTGAAGGGAAGATCATTTTTGAGGCAAAGCCTCCATCTCTAGGGACAGGCCGGGTCCATACTGGCACAGTGCACTTCCTCCGGGTCCTGCATGGGGAGGACGCATTTCGCCTCCCTTAGGGCAGGAACCGGGCAGGACGGCGGGGGAGGGGCACGCCTGGCCTGCCTCCCCGCCCCCGACAGGCCGAGGACCAGGGACTCCGTGGCCGGGGGACAGGGTGTGGGAGGGCAGCTGGGGCGGGCGCCCCCAGGAGCCCGTGCGGGGGGAGAAGAGTGTGCGCGCGGGACACCGCCCGCCACGTCCCTGTCCTTGTCCTGCTCCGTTTCTGTAACTCGCTGCAGGAGTAGAGCCCACACGTCTACCGCTGTCAAGTACACAGCTCGATTCTCCTCGACGGCTCAGGGCCCCGACCGACCGACGACTGTGGGGAGGAGGCCTCGGCTTGTCCGGCTCTCCCGGCCGCCGCCGCAAGTCTGGGCCCAGGGGTCCTTCCCTCTGTGACCCCCCCCCGCCCACCTTCACGTTCGGATCCGGCGGCAATATGAAAGCGGTGCGGTCAGGGCGCCGGTGACCGCTAGAATCTACCAGAAACAAGGGCCTCGCTCAGTGCCGGGGTCCTCGGGGGGCAGGGCCGCCTCCGCTCTCACGGCCGCCGCCCGAGGGCCCGGACCTCACAGCTCAGCGGCGGGGACACCCTGCAGCCCCCCGGAGAGCGGCCTGCGGCAGGGGGAGCGGGGACCCGGGCCCGACCTCACGGGTTCCGAGTCGGTCCCCGCCCCCCTGCCACAGCCCGGCCGCGGCAACCCGAGGACACGGAGCAGGTAGGGCCGGGGGAGGGGTGCCTTCGGGGCGCGGAGGTGGCGAGGCTCGGCCCGGCTCCTGCACACGCGCCTGCGCAGAAAGCCGGCCTCACAGCCGGCAGCCGGGAGCCGCCGCCGGAAGGACGGCACGGTGCCACGCCCGAAGCTCCGGGTCACACCGCCACCGGAAGCAGCCCCCAGTGCCACCGGAAGGGCGGCACTGCCCTCCACGAGCAAGAAACAAGGTAAAGGAAGCAGCACTTGCTGGTGACCTCCTCCTGACGCAGGCGCTACGGCTGTCACTTGCGCCCTGGTTAGGGACCGGAGGCCTCGCACCGGGACCCTCAACCAACGCTCCCATCCAGCTGAAAAGAAACTTCTGAAAGCAAGGCTTATAAAAACTTCTGCACAAGAAAGGAGCTGGCTTGTGGTTCTGGCTATTTGGGGTCACGTAGCTGTATTTAACCTAAATTAATGCATGGGCATTCCTGCTTCGTACTCATGAGTCTCTTGGGAGTTTGAACCACGTGAGTAGAAATGCCTGCCTTTAGATGACTCATCCCTGGAGAGAGCGGTAACCCTGAGCTGTGGGAAAGGGTCTTGGTCTGTGGACCCCTGCAGGCCGCCCCCAGACCCCGGCTCGGGTCCACACCACCACGTTCACAGCCCTGCCTCAAAGCCCGGGTGCAGGCACCCGGCACCACGGACCCACCTGGTCAACACTGTCCTGGAGAGCAGGCGGTGGCGAACCCAGCCAGCCGCGCCCATGGCGGGAGCTGCTCTGAGCTGGGCAGCAGAGCACTGGCCTTACCCCGAGGCTGCCTGTGAGCACATTAGCTCTGACTCCATCCCTGCACCTGGAAAGTGGGGGTTCTGTTACCGGCCGGTGCTGTTGTAAGAATCAAAGGAGACAAGAAGCATAAGTCGCTTGGTCCCGTCCACCTGCTGCTGAATTCTCTTGTCTTCCCTGTAAACTCAAGAGGGTTTTGAAGCCACCGCTCACAGACACGTCTTCAGGACCAGTCAAGAGGGGGAAGCACGTGCAGGGCAACCGCTCTGAAGGGCACATCCTCGAGGATGCAGGGAAACGGGACCGTAGCCTCTCACACACGGGAAATACATGACAAGAGTCAGCTCACACGTGCGCATTTTCCCCCAAATGGTAGGCCCTCATGATTCAAGATGAAGTATGGAGAGTAAGAAAGAGAAACAAGTGGTACATTCGATGAAAGGGCCAAAGGAAGAGGAGCAGGGCTCCTGCAAAAAGTGCTCCAGGTGCCGAGTGACAGTGGGGGCTCAGCAGGCGGCCCGCCCTTGGCCTGCGTCTCCGTGTGAGTCACAGACTCAGGACCAAACCACAGAGGAAGGACACAGCGCCCCCATGCTCCACTGTTCCCACTCACTCTACATCCAGCAGCCGGTGTAGCCAACACCACCAGTTTCCTGTGCAGCCTCACTCGAGGCCCAGGCTGCCCACCACTTAGCTCAGGAGAGACCGTATCCACATTTGCATGCACCGCGGAGGGGAGAGATAGTAGGACCCAACCACCACTACGCTTGGTTCCAGAAACCCCTCAGGAGAGCCTTGGGAGCCTGTGCTCTGCCCGGCAGGGCCGTCCTCAGCCAGGGCAGGGCCCTCAGACCCCTCGGTGCTGGCTGGCAGGCCGGGCAGCATGCACAGCAGGCCACAGGACAAAATTCAGCTTCTTGGACAACACTTGGGGGGCCTCAAAAGTCCGGGGTCCTGAATCTCTCATGAGAGCTGACCCCCAGCAGATGGACCCTATCCCAGTCTGATCTCCATCTGAATCTTCAGATGAGCCCCTCAGATGTCCAAATGGCCTCCAGCCAAAGCTAGGTGTGCGGATGGGGGTGGGGAGCTGAAGCCAGAAAGAGAAGATGTGAATGTCAGTATTTTGTTTCTACCTGAGTCCTTATGATCATCATGATCGTCACTAGAAATATTATAATAGAGAGAGGGTGGGTCCAAAATAACACTGCAAGTGCTACTAAGGTCTGAGTGTCAGTAAAATACACTTTTCAGTTACACAGATTGGATGCCAAGGGCAAAGCTTAGCAACGGGAGGAGCTCAGATCCACTCTCAGGAACCATCCACCATCTCGCTAGGATCGCATAAACGCTCTGTGCCCAAACTGGCCTTTGTTCCCGCTGAAGAATCTGAAGTCCCTTCACTTACGTCTGAGCCCGCGCTGCGGAGGTGTCTGTATGTGTCTGAAGTGCACACACAGGCCACAAGCGAGACACCTGCCTGGCAGGGCCACGCACCGCCCCGAGTCACTGCATCACAGGCCCTCCGCATACGTCCCACAAATGGCCACGCTCACCTCTGTCCCCTCCCGCAGGCTACAGCGGGAGACCCTCAGAGAAGCCATTGGTCCCAAGAAAAGTCCCTCTTCTGCAAACCACACGTCTCAGAACTGAGGGGCATCTGTTTTTAAACACAGACTCTGTCCTAAGTGCGGGCCCCACGCCTCATCTACACAGTCAGCAGGGCTCCGGAAACGCCACTGCCCGCCACCCAGAGATCCGCTCGGAAGCCCCATCTGTCCCTCTCAACTAACCACAGGACAGCAGAATCAAAGAATTGTATCATATTCCGAGGACTCAGCCCAGATGGGTCAGGACGCGGCGGCGTTTTCTCGAGTTATCATAAATGCTCCTGGAGGTTCAGCCTGCCTCTGTGGACATCGATAAACAGCAGACAGTCTCGCAGCATTTTTTAGACTCTTTTTGGCCAAGTTGCTGAGCACCACACTCAGGACAGAACTGAGGGGCCGCTTACTGCCGCTGTCCCGCACCCTCGCTGGAAGCCCCGCTTGGTGTTGGGGGGAGGAGCCGGCCCCTGGGACGGGGTGGGAGTCACATGGTGAGAACTTAGGGACTTGAACTGCCGCTCCCCCCGCCCCAGAATCTCACTCTTGTTCCAGGGCTGCTGCGATAAATGACCCCAAGCCGTGGACTCCGCAACGGCAGCGGTCCGCGTCCCGGCTCTGACACGGCCTAACCCCTAACGGAGCCCGCACGCCTTGCCCACCTCTCTGTGCTCCGTGTCTTCATGTGTAACATGTGAATTACAGGAAAGCTGAAAGAGACATACTGACAGGTTGCCTAGATAGTGCATATCTGACGTAGCGTGCATCTAGTACGTGTTGACTGTCCTTTCTTTTTCTTCCGTGACCGTTCAGTCATAATGGCTGTGCCACTTGACATCAGCAACACCAAAGTTCGTGGCTGAATCTGCCTCTAAGGGACAAGAGGTTGTCAGCACCACTGATGGCGCAGGTGTTAGCGCATCTGGCCGCCGCCCACAGCCAGTCAGGGTCTGCGGCCAGCTTCCCAGAACTCCCAACACAAGTGGTTCTCAACCAAGCCAATTGCAAGGCATCGACCTGATCTGCCTCTTGAAGATGTCCTTACGGGAAAAATGCTCCCCACATTCAAGAAAGGCGATGAGACCACCTTGACCATGTGACTTGCAGCCTCTCGTCAGTTGAGGACGTGGAGGGGTTAACTAGAAATGATGTGCCGTGGTCAAGAATCGACTGTCCCCTAGAAGAATGCAGACTGTTGTCAGTGACAAGCCACTGTGCAGGGCTAATCAACCCACAGCCTTTATTTGAAAAGGGAACTAAGTACACACAGCACTCAGTGTCCTTCATATACAAGACGGCGCCAGGAAAGTCATCTGTTGATAGTGTTGGGTTCATTGAGGGGCAGGGGGCTCCCAGCCGCAACTCAAACCTCCACAGAAC
>PJEM01009431.1:27387-38961 GCA_004023845.1 Helogale parvula
GTGAATTATTTACCTGGTCCCTTCTTTGTGGATTTTTTAGATTGTTTGAATCTTTTGCTATTAAAAGCAATGCAGTGAATATCTGTGTACACTAATTCACACATGTTTAAATGTATGTACGTGAAATGATCGTGTGCGATAATTTTTGTATGTGGACAAGCTAGATCAAAGACGATGCAGATTCGTAATTTTAGTTGATGTTACCAAATCGCTACCGTGGACACTCGTTGTACTCTAACTAGCAACAAATGAGGCCCCCTGTGTCTTTGTATTCTTTTCAAACCATGGTGTTACCAGAGTTTTGGTCATTGCATATGTGACAGGTGAGAAAAGTCTTAGTATGACTTTCATGCATTTCTCTGGTTATCAACGAGGTTGGGTATCTTTTAAAATATCTAAGATCCATTTGTATTTCCTTATCTATAAACTGTTCGTATACATTTTTGGGGGGCTGTTACATACTTTTTAATTTATTTGTCGGTGATCTTCACATTCTAAGAAAATTAACCTTGTGTCTATGATATAAATTATACATATTTTCCCTGACTTGTCCTTTGTCTTTTTATTTTGTTGTATTATATTTGTCATTGAAAATTGTTTGATTTCTATGTTGTTGAATTACTTAATCTATATTTTATATCTTGTGGGTTTCATTTTATACCCAGAAAGACCTTCCCCATCCCAAGATTCAAGGGGAGTAACACTAATTTTATGTTGAGCATTTTTATAGTTTTGTGTTCATTTTTGGTCTAAGTGGTATTTGTTTTTAATGAGGGTATGAGGTAAGGGTCCTATTTTACTTCTTTTTTAAAAAGAGTTATACCCAGTGTTTCGATGTCATGGTTTGGGCAGTCTGTCTTTATCATTTAATAAATTGCAGTGTATATTTGAGACTCTTCTCTGTGGCAAAGTCTTTTCTTCCAACACCGTCTATCGTGCGATATTCAAGCACCATGTGGCGCTACAATCTAATGTCTGGTATAGATATCATTTATGGTGCTGTGGGTTCCTAGCTGTCCTTGCTAATTTTTCTTTTTTTTTGTCTTGTTAGTTTATTTACTGAGAGAGAGTTCAAGCAGGATAGGGGCAGAGAGGGAGAGAGAGAACCCCAGCAGGCTCCGCACTCAGCATGGAGCTGACACAGGCTTGGTCCCATGACCCTGGGTTGGTGACCCGAACCCCAATCAACAGGTGGACGTCCGACCCACTGAGCCACCCAGGTGCCCCACGTTCTTGCTAGCTCTTCACTCTAACCTTGGAACCCCTAACACATTCTGTCAGGACTGCTACCGCGATGACTCTCAATTTATAGGTTCGTTTCGGTAGAAGTGATTCTCACTCGAGTCTTCCCAGGGAAGCATGCTTTTCTCTTCTTCAGCTTTTCTTCCAGATCCCACGCTGTGTTTTAAATTTCCAGACAGATATGACGTGAGCATTTTTGTTAACTGTGCCTCTTGGTGTTTTTTTAACTGTTGCAATTGCTAATGGGGCCCTTTTCTCCAGTAATTGTAACTGGATAGTTTTGGTGCATGTGAGTGGCACTGATTTCTACATACTTTACAGCCAGCCACCTCCCCAAATCCTTTATTTATAACAGCTTGTCAATTTGTTCTCTCGGATTTATTAAGTAAGTGATTGTACTCCTGAAAATAATGATAATTTTCGCTCTGTCTGATCTGTAGGCACCTGCCCTGCTCTCTTCTGACGGCGCTCCGGCAGGGCGTCAGACAGCCACGACGTTGAACACTGTCGGCCTGAGTTTCTCCCGCCTTGCCTAGGGTGCTCCCGTGTTTTCCTACCACACACAACGCCATGGAGTTGAACGGGTGTGTTCTAGCAGCACGGGAACGACACCTGAGCCTGTGATAGAAAAGACACAGACTCATAAGAGTGTCTCTAATCACCTCCAGTTCTTTTCAACACCATCTAGTGAACACCATTAACAAGCACGCTGATCGCGTCTCTGGGGTCCTGTGTCTCGCGCTCCTGAAATAACTTGCCATCGCGTAAGTGATGTGATTCTCACTGCTTTTCAGACTGGGCTCCCCGTGCACCACTCAGGAAAGATGTTCTTTTTCAAGAGAGGTTAAAGCCGAAATTCTCTTTTCCCGCTAATTTTGTCTGATTTTGCTATCAGGTTTTAATCCACCAAAAGAATTTGGAAGTCGGTCCCCAGGTGGACACAACTATGTCCTTGCCAACATCTCTTTCTTAGTGATTCCTCACAGTTTCCCGTGAAATCAGGCTTGGCGTACTTGCCCTATTTCTCTATGTTTTCTCTATTAATTGGTCCATTTACATTTTCTATGTCTTCTGGACTCAGCGTCAGTAACCCACACCCCCCAAAGCTCAGCCGTTCCCTGCAGACCGTCAGAGGGATCTGCACGGACTTGAGCGGCCAGCTCCGAGGACGGAGCGTTTCCCCAGCGAGTCCATGTCCACCCATCTTCTCTTCTCGCAGGAGCTGGTGGAGGTGGCAGAAGGGATTGTAATAGGTTGTGTTTTCTCTTCTTGCTGTTTCCTCCAAAAGAGCAACACTTCAACATTTCATTGAACTTCACTGTTTTCTGTTTTACAGTACATGAGTTTTGGGGCGCCTGGGCGGCTCAGTTGGTTAAGGGTCTGACTTCAGCTCGAGTCGTGATCTCACAGGTCGCGTGTGAGTTTGAGCCTCGCGTCAGGCTCTGTGCTGACAGCTAGGAGCCGGGAGCCTACTTCGGATTCTGTGCCTCCGTCCCTTTCTGCCCCTCCCCTGTTCATTCTCCCTCTCTCTCCCTCTCTCTCTCTCTCTCTCTCTCTCTCTCTCTCAAACTTATACGTTAAAAATTTAAATGCATCAGTTTCCACTATTGTCTTTAATTTCTTCATTTTGCTTCCCTCAGATTCATTTGATTATTCAATTTCTAACTTTTCATGTTGAGTACTTCATTTATTTTATTCCTTCTCACTTATGAGGATGGTGTAATGCTGAAGGCTATGAATTTTCCTCTGGGCACTGCTGTGGCCCATCACTGCCAACAGGCAATTTTTTATAATAGTTATTTCTGAGAGATTCCGAGATTTCAGTTTTTGGTCCCTCTTTTATCTTAGTTGCTTGACTTTTAATATTCCAGGTAGTGGTATTTTTCTTGGTCTGGTTTTCGTTTTGTGATTTGGTGGTTAATGTTTGTTTTATGATTTTATGGTTAACTTTCAACTTTATTGCATTCTGATCAGAGAACATAATCTGAACGATTTCTTTTGTTTTTGTGACTTTTTTTCCCCTGTGCTCAGTTTTTACATGGGACTCTTCAGTCCTTCCCTACCTAAAGAAGGTGTATGCCTGTGTTCAGATCAAAGCATTAGGTGAGTATCACTCAGATCTGCCGCAATGTGCTTTGCAGACGTCACCTGTGTCTTCACGATCGTGCATTATTTGTACAGGACTGAGAGACCAGAAATAGCATCTCCTATTACCAACGAGTTTCTGCAGAGTCTCCCCGGGGTTTCGTGCACTCTTGTTCACTAAATCTTGGTGATCAGTATAAAATATCTAGATATTCATAGATTATGAGATCTTTTCATTACAATTCCTATTATTATAAAGTGTCTTTTTTGTCTCCTTTAACACTTTTGGCCTGAAATTCACCTTGTTTGCTACCAAACTACACTCTTTGTGTTCTCTCTTTGTATCTATTCGCCTGATAACCCTTTGCCTGTCTTCTTAATCCCACCTTTTCTGACTTACTTTGCTTCAGGGTATGCACCGTATAATGGACTTCTGCTCTCTGATGTCAAAAAATCCTTTTAATATTTTCATTTCGTCCGTTTACAAATACAGATGCAGGAGGTGTACATAGCCCCAGCTTCCTTAGCACCTTTCAGGGTGTGCTTTCTATTCTTAGTACCTTCTTCTCTCACTATGTATTCAGGGTTTGCTTCATTTTCTATGTGTTTCCATATGCAGAAAGACTTGCATTTTTAGCATTTTTAACAACAAAACTTACATGATATACTTACTGCTTTTAGGCAGTTTTTATTGGTTCCTCCCATGAGCAAGAATGAAATTAGGGCATTTCTGTTTTTTTGATGCCTTCGCAGCACGTCACCACCCACTTACAGCTGATTGTACTTTATTATTATTTTTTTAGTAGGTAGTGTTTTGTCTTGAAATGGAATCTACGTGTACATGTGTTCCTGTTGGACACTGCTCAACTCCAGGGAATGTCAAGCCATAGACTACTACTAATATACTTGTGCTTCCATTACTTTTATGCTCTTATAAAATCCCATGGGACCAAAGTTATGATACCACTTCCCATCTTCCCTTCCTCCTTCTACTCTCAGGTCTTTCTGTGTCTGTTTAGACTGTTTAGACTGTATAACATTTGCGTTCTGCCCCCGCCCGGCCATGCCACACCATTTAATCTTCCGTCAGATAAACTCTGCCCCCAATGTCTGTCTCTCACAGTTTCTCCATTTGTCTCTCTATTGGCTGGAACTCACCCAGCTAACTTTGAAATCAATTGTGAGAATGTGCTGATTTAGGTATCACAAATTCAAGATACTTATCTACGGTCCTCACACTTGACTAAGAGTTTGCCTGTGTACAAAATTCTCAGTTCCCATTTTTCTTCTTTTGAGGGCATTGTAGTGACTGCCCGGCTCTGCTCCAGTGCAGACTTCTGTCTCAGGGACATCTGACATTAGTCACACCATTTTTCCTGGGGGGTGTTTTGTGGGGCTTTTGGCCTGCAGGCCCAGGCACTATTTCTTTGTCATTGAAATCTAATAACATTATTCGAGTAGGTTCCCGTCTTGATTGCTGCTTCACGCTGGGGCAATCAAACGCTTCAAGGTTTCTTTTTATTCTGGGGGGGAGATAATTCAATTTTATAATATAACATTATCTTCTTCATCGAAAGTCATTTATGCATGTTTCATGCCTTACTTCCCATCTTGCTGTAGCTGTCATTTCCGTCCATTCCCTTTCGCATGATCTTCATTTTCATTTGATCTTGCCTGGTTTCCTGCTGCTTCTCCGCGTGTCCTTTCTAGGACTCAGTAGTATCCGGTCTAAGTTACACGCCTTCCAACGTGGCCTTTGTTTTTGTGTTGTTTTGATGTCCCCGCCTCCTCCGTGAACTCTAACAGATTATGCTTTATCTCCTCCTTTGTCTTATTTTACTTGCTCTTAGACCCGCTATCTCTTCTTTGACCTCTTGTTTTGCTTAAGTGATTGCTTCAGGAAATACGTATCTGTTTTTAAGCCATAAAAATATATTTTGTCACCATTTCCATCCGCTCTGACAACATTTTTTTACTTTACTGAGGTCTGACTGGCATGTAAAAAGCTGTAGGTATTTAACATGTGCAACTCAATGAGTGTGAAAACAAGTATCCACGCGTGAATCCATCGCCATTATCAAGGCCACAGACATATCCATAGTTCCCAGAGCTTCTTCCAGTGATGTGTGTGTGTGTGTGTGTGTGTGTGTGTGGTTAAGAACACGTAAGATCTGCCGTCCTAGCAAATGGAACGCCTATCAGTGTTGCTAGCTAGGCGCTACGTACACCAGACCTCTGGGGCGTATCCATCTGGCGTAAATGGAAGCCTGTGCTCCCTGACTACTGCGTCCCTGGCCCTTGCCCCAGCCCCTGGGAAACACGGCTCTGTCTCTACTTTTATTTTTTTATTTATTTTTTAATTTTTTAATATTTATTTAAAAGGAGGGGCAGAGAGAGAGGGCGGAGCACAGAATCTGAAGCAGGCTCCAGGCTCCGAGCTGTCAGCACAGAGCCTGATGTGGAGCTCGAACTCACAAACCTTGAGATCACAACCTGAGCTCAAGCCAGACGCTTAACCAACGGAGCCACCCAGGCACCCCTGCTCTCTGCTTTTGTGGATCTGACTATTTTAGATTTCCCATGTAAGTACGATCAGATAGCATTTGTCTTTCTGTGTCTGGCTTATTTCGCTTGCACAGTGTCTTCCGGATTTATCCATCCATGTGTGTTGTACATCAATGGACATATTTCCATGTCTTGCCAGGTGGGAATCATGTTGCAGTGAACACAGGAGTACAAGGATCTCCTCAAGATCTTTATTTCAGTTCCTTTGGATAAATTACCAAACGTGAGGTTACTGGATAGTTTTCTTTTTAATTTTTTGAGGAATCACCAGACTGCTGTGCACAGCGGCCGCACTAACTTACATTACTACCAACGGTGCACGCGTGTTCCCTTTTCCCCACGTCTTTGCCAACACCTACTATGCCTGAGCTTCCTTCTAACAGCTGTTCCGACAGGCGTGAGGTGACATCATGGTTTTGACTTGCATTTCTCTGCTGACGAGGGATGTTGAGCATCTTTCCATGTGTCTCTCGGCCATCTTGATGTCCTCTTTGGGGCGTATCGATTCAAGTCCTTTGTCTATTTTGAATTGGGTTATTTGGTTTTATTTTCAGTTTTGTTTTGTGGGTTTGGTTTTGGTTTATGGAGTTACAGGAGTCCGTCCACATTGCCTTATATACGAAATACTTCCTTATCAGAAATGCGGTTTGCAAACATTTTCTCCTATTCTGTGCGTTGTCTTTGCATTTTGTTGACTTATTTCTTTTGCCGTGCAGAGCCTTTTAGTTTAATGTAAGGCTACTTACTTATTTGGCCTTTTATTTCCTGTGCTTTTGGTGTCATACCCAAAAAATCATTGCCAAGACCAATTATGACAGCATTTTCTGATAAACATTCTTCACTTGCCACGTTTTCTTATTATTTCTTCCTTTTTCTCAGAGTCCTTTCTTTATAGGACCCCTACTGCCTCCTTGTTTCTAAACCAATTATTTGCAGGAAATGTATGTGGGTGACGGGCTGGGGCTGTGTTCTTGAGGCACAAGGCTGTGTGTGTGTGTGTGTGTGTGTGTGTGTGTGTGATTTCAGCTCTTGCTTCTCACAGGTCGGTGACTAATGGGCCACCCGGGACCTAGGGCATCTCCTGCCCCGACTTCCCAGGGGACAGCTTTCTGCCCGCCGGGTCTGCTGTATTTCTCCATGGTCAGCCGCACCTTCCTGCTCCTCTTCAGGCCCCCCTTGGTCAAGACCAGCTCCGGCCCTCCACCCACCATCGCCCCGCAGGGTGAATGACGCTCCGAGGGCTGCAGGGGGCCAGCAGGTGAGCGCCCTCCTCAGGGCTGCCCGCACTGTCCCGTGTTAGCCCCCCAGCGTCTGGCGGCCCTTCCTCACTTCTCTCTGCTCAGGGTTACAGGGGCCTCCCCACCTCACCGAAGATGACCTTGTAGTTCTGTTTCTCAGGATCTCAGTTGTTTGGTGCATGGTCTCAGGGGAAAGAGAAACGAGCCGTCCTCACACCATCTTACAGGATCCCAGAACCCTCATCGCGTCTCCCGGCGCTTGATGGATGTAGGCAGCCCTGCGAGGCACTCGTGGGCTGGCGTCCCACCTCGACCGGCCCCGTCCGGATTAGCAAGAGCCTCCTCGGATGCTCTTCCGCCTGGTCCCATTCTTCCCTCTTCTCCTACCACAGATAATTAAGAGGGAAGGAAGCGTGCAAACTAGGGGGTGTAGACGTAAGGACACGCTTGAGCAAAACACCTTGGAACAGACCAGGAGAGCGTCCCTTTGTTTGTAAGGGAGCTCGCAGGGCAGACGGAGGCCCTGGCGAAAGCAAGGCCGGAGCAGTGCCCGGTGGGGCCAGGGAGGGAAAGAGTCCAAGCGACCCACGTGAGGCTTGCTCCTTATCTACACTGACCTAAGGCTGAATAAAGTCTACCCAGTATCTCTCCTGTTAAATATCTGAAGTCCTGTACATTTCCAACCACAGTGATACCGCGAGGAGACACTTACTGTACAAGTTCACCTTCGAAAGAATGCCATCCCCCTCTCCCCTCCCCCTGCGGCCACTGAGGCACCAGCCCCTGGTTTGTTTACACCCAGAGGTCGGGGCTCTCCCTCCAAGCGGCCAGGCCGCAGGCAGAGGCGGCGGACCCTGCCCAAGGAGGTCCTGCTCGCTGCACGGGGCACCGGGAGGGACATGGCTGCCGTTTCTCTGCTCCTGACGCCAGAGTTCACGAGCAGAGGACACCTAATTGGTTTGTGTAGAGCCGTGGTCAGAGGAGCCAGCTGGTCCGGTTTCCATGCCGGAGACGCAGACTATGCTAACTATTTCAGACAAGAGATTAAGATCTGGGCTCGGGAGGGCTGAGACTTCATCAGGTCACATATAGTCTGGCTTGAGATCAAATTGAAAAATCAATTTAAACTGAGCAGAAAAGCATGTCCATAATGCTGGAAAAAACAGAGAAACAAATTACGATTTCTCTTTGTAAGCCCTCTCCGCCTGGCGGCCCCCCTCTTCCAAAGGCCCCCACCGTCCTGGCAGCCCAGACCTAGACCTTCCTTTCGGTTTTGCTATTATTAATCTCTCATTGGGCAGCATGAGTGCGCAATATGTCTGACACCCTGAGAGCGTTCTACAATTAGTTTCCGAGTGACCGTGCTAATAACACTGACATTAGCCGTGTTTGTCTGAGTATTATGCTCCGCTAACTGCCTGACTCGATACAGTGTTTATAATTAAAGGGTCTGGATCTCAATAATGCAGGAACCTGGTGCCCGAAGGTAAGAATGTAAAGATGTATTTCTTATCCCCAACACCCGCCCTGCCTTCGAAACTCAGTTAAACAATATTTTACTATTTTGAATACTATTGAATAAAATATTCTATTTTTCCCCTCTGTAAAAGTTCACAAAACCCAGTTGAGTGGCTGATATACAGGATATGAACGTAATAAATATTACCTGAAATTGATTATACTGAGTCCCTTGGGAGGAATCAGAGAGTAAGTGTTAATGCGTTATTAGCTACTGGCAAAATACTGTATTTTACATTTTACTGCACAGATTCTGGATCCTAGTTCACACAGTTACATTGCATTGTTTTTCTGCCAGTTTGGTAGTTATTTTCAAGGGTTTTCCATTCAGGTATTACCCTGAACTGCAAAGCAAAATTCATAATATTTTAAAGCCAAGATGACACAAGGTGCTCTCCCGACCAGCAAGGGTAATCGCTGCGGGAGCACCTCCCCCCGGGGCCACCGACTCCTGCGCCAAAGCCTGTGTGGCCTTGAAGCATTTCTCTTCGAAGGAAGTCGTGCTTTAAACACGATTTCCGACATTTGCTCATCTTTCACAAATATTTGTGTGCAGGGACTTTTATTTTCTACGTAGAACTCAGCAAGGAGCAGGAGATCGGTGTGCGACGAAGGCTTTCTCCGGGCGCTCTCTCCGACAGGAGGCCTCTACCCGGGTTTCCTGAATGAATTCACACAGAAGGAGGAGGGACACAGCACATGACACGTGGTGCCAGGGCCCACCTGGCGCCCCACCCTCTGCCCCAGCCTCTGCCCCAGCCCGGGCCCCCCAGCAGAGGCCCTGGGGCTGGGGTCTGAGCAGCGGTCTGCGCTCCGACCACCAGGGCGGAAACCAGGCAGAGGAGCTCCTAGGTGTGCCTGAGCCTCGTTGGCTGTGACACGGTCCGTCCTGCTCCGTGCTGGGCCACGTCGGCCACCCACACGGAGTCTTACTGTCTTCAGCTCATTACTGAGAAACTGAAGGCTTGGTGTGAAAACTAGGGTCCCCGGACCCTGAAATGCAGAGACTCCCTCCACCCCCACCCGCGGCCACTCCCACACCTGCGGACATCTGCAGCCCCGGGGTATCTGTGTCCCGCTGAGCCGGGCTGTTTCATAGTCTGTTGGGAAAAGAGTCTGGTGGGACAGTGGCATGTGACACCCTCCTTCCCAGCACCACGGAAGTGTGTGCTCTCAGGCCCCTGCCCCACTCCGGGTCCAGGTCCACAGCTAGACTCATCGTGGGCAACACAGTCTGCAGAAGGCTCTAGACCACACGGCGCAGGGTCCTGACAGAACCGTCTGTGGTAGCGCCGGGCCAAGCACTGCCTGCCTTCCAGCTCATACAATAGCCATGGTCACCACGCTGACTTGGTGCATTTTCCTGACGTCCTGCAAACCCTCAGGAGGTACCCATACTATTGAGACTCACCTTCCAGACAGCCCTGGGCCTTGACCAGCCAGGATCACGGTGGGTGGGTGGCAGAGTCAATCGTAGACTCTCGGCGGGGCCACAGCCAGAGCCACTGCGGCCGCCTGGCCTCTTCTTCAGACCCACTCGCACCTGAACCCGCCGGAAGCCACCACTTGGCACCCATGGTCCTCACCTGGCACCCGGTCCTGCGCCAGTGTCTACTGGCCATTATTTGGCGTTCACCACCATCATCTGTGCCCTCGGGGGTCCTCTGGTATCCAGGGTAACCATCTCGTACCTATCTATGACCTATCGGTGGTCACCGGTGCCCAAGGTCATCACCTGAGGCCTAGAGGTCATCACCAGGGGCCCTGTGGTCATCAGCGCCCCAGGGTCCCAAGGCTCACAGCCTTGGAAACTTCCCCCAGGCATATTTTTCAGGATGGAGTTTGATAGCATATTCCGAAAATTTTTAAAACAAAAAGCCCAGCTGGCCGCCAGCACCTTTTGTGAACATTGTTTGAGCAGAATCCAAATACATTTTGTTTAAACCCCAAATTCCATGCATTTTACAAATTACTTTTTGTTGTTGTTGATGTGTGTGCTTTTTTTTATTTTGGTAATTCTGAGGCATGTGGTTCCCCCTTTCCCTCTACAGGGTTTTTCTAAGTCTTGGTCCCTTCAGCTGCCAGAAATTAAAACAAAAAGACTGTGTGACTCTCTTGTTCTGACTCCTGAGGCTTCGAAACGGCAACTATTGTTAACTGCAAATTACATTGAATAACTCACTTGGTGTGGGTTTTTCACTCAGTTCTAATTATTAATAATTACCCTAAAGTTTGGGAGCTGGGTGTAAAAAGAAATTTCTTGTTCTGCACACGAAAGGCCGTGCCCCCGGCCCCCTCGCCCCCAGCGAACCTTCCTGAGGGAGGGGGGAGGGGCAGCTGTCCCTCGGGTTATGAAATACGTCCGGGCGCGCGCACCAGCCGCCTCTGCTCTCTGACGGCCGGAGGAGCTCGGGAACCGCAGCAGCCGCTCTTGGTAAAAACCACCCTTCCGTCCTGCGGGAGGCTGTCCGTCCTGCTTGTGCGTCCTGGGTCGCAGCGCACGGCCCCACGGCAGGACAGCCGCGGATGCAGCGACGCTGTAACTCATCCGGCCAGGCGTTGGGTTTCATTCCCAAAGCGTAGGCCTCGTGCACAGGTGTGAGACGCAGGCGGTGACGCCCCGCCGGGCGACGTGTCCGCGTTTAGGCAGAAGGTCCAAGAAACTGCCCTCCGGAGCGGGCCACCGGGCCCGGCACACTGGCCGCCGCAGGACAGGCCCGCGCCACCAAACCTCCCGCTGTCCCAGCATCTGGCGCCGCCGCCCTCCCCGGCCCTCGAGCCTCCCGGGCGCCTCCTGCTTTATGACGCGGGCGCCTCCCATTTTAGATTTGGATTCTGTAAAAGTATAAACAAGATAGCAATAAAGCTGGATGCAGAATGTTCGGTTTTCAAAGTGGCTTTTCCGGGGGCGCCTGGGGGGCTCCGT
>PJEM01009431.1:39061-71930 GCA_004023845.1 Helogale parvula
CCTCCCCCTCGTCTCCCTCTCCTTTGGGTCGATTGAGCTGAAGCACATAATGGGAGGGAAACCCAAGTCGTCCCTCCGGCTCAGTCAGGGCACCTGGAGAGGCGTGGCTGGAGGTGGCCGCCGCGTTGCCATGACAGTGACCATAACAGCAAAGAGCATCCCGTTTGGAGACCCGGTGGGGACAGCAGGCAGGGAGGTCACCTCTGAAGGCCCGAGCCTTCCACGGAAGTGACCAGCCAGGTCATGCTGCCTCCCGGAAGCGATTTCAGGGACAGACAATGAAAATCAATCACCGCCTCTGATCGGCAGCGTCGGGATTTATGCGAGTGGCGCCGGGGCGCCGGGCCGAGCCGCCGGGGCCGGGCCTCCACGCTGCGCCCGGTGCGAGATCGCCTTACAAGTTCTCCCTAATATAATTCTTTATGAAACCTGCCTTGAGCAAGGGATCCATGATTGTTCACCAGGGTTGTGCCTCATTTGTTCCTGTAGATTGTGCCTAATTAACGCTAACTTGTCTGTACATAAAAAGTACAATAGGCTGTCCTTTCCAATTTAATTCCGACAGTTTAATCGAATCTGTATTCTTTCAAAAATAATTAGATCATTTACACTTCATTAACATGTAATGTAATGTTGAGACATTCATCATAATGATTTCTTATTTTTCTTGTGCAATATTATCTCCTCTAATGAAACTGTTAACACCATGCATGCCTTAATTAGCTGTATCATATCACTGACAATTTCCGAATAAAGCCACATTTTTACAGATGAAATTGAATTATCTCGGTAGGTATATTTTCTGCAGAATCTGGTCTTCGCTTGTTGAAGAACACCTACCTCCCGCCCGGTCTCGGTCACAAGGAAGGGCCCGCAGCTCTCCCGCTGGTGAGCTGGGCAGAGCCTCTAGGCGACGTGACGTGGGACCTCGCGGGCCTCACGGGGCCAGGGCACGTGGCTGCAGGCACAGGCCTCGCGTGGCTGCCGGGCCTCGAGGGAGCTGAGAAGTCCACGCACGGGAGACAGACGCGTGGCTCCGGAGGCGGGAATAAGGGCACCTGCCAGGCGGCGGGCAGGGCATCCTGGGAAGGGCCCCGCCGGACCCCAGCTGAGCTCTCTCCTGGGCCTGGCCCAGCGGGACAGGTGGGCGGGAGGGAGGGGCCCACAGGTGTCCTGGGCACACCTGACTCGCCAGATAGAAAGCAGCTGGTTGGGAAATGGAGGAAGGGGAGCAAGAGTGGGAGTTGCCCCCTCCCGGGGGGGTCAGCTGAGCTGAAACGGGGCCGCCGCTCTTCTCGGAAGCCCCAGGTACACCCAGAGCCCCAAGGCTCCCCGGCGCCGGCCCCCCACCTCCGTGCCGTCTCCCGGGAGACCACGCCCAAATCACAGCTTGACTGCTTCTAGGCTCACGACCCCCCCGACACGTTCTCCAAGACCCCTCCACACCCTGCAGGCGCGGACCCGTGGGACTTCCCGACATCCCCCCACTGCTGTATCCCCCTGGGGAACAGCAGGACCATCCCAGGGCCCCGCCGGGAGCCCGGAGCCCCTGGAGCCCCTGGAGCCCCGCCCCCCTTGGAGGTGGACACACCTCCAGGGCCTGATCCCGCCCCTTCCGTCTGTGCCTCGTTCTGCGCCTGCGCTTGCCTCGCGTCCAGCTGGTCGGGCTCCAGTCACACCCGGCAGGGGTCTGTCAGCAGCTCCCCACACCCCCGGCATAGAGGGCAGCCCTGGCATTAGCTCTGAGCCCCTGCCCACATCTGGCCCCCACACAAACACTCGGCTCCTTGCCTCCGTTCCTTCACAATACCGTTCCCTCTGCCTGAAATGCTTGTCCTCGAGTTATTCACCCAACTCCTACTCATCCTTCAACACGTAGCTTCAGTGTGCCTCCTCCAAGAAGCCCTTCCGGACGTCAAGTCTAACTCAGAGAATGACATTTCTCCAAAACAAGCTGTTCAGAGGAAATGGCATTGTTCACAGTGTCACTGGCTGCCCGCAGCTCCAGACGGGTCTGCAGATTCTCAACCTGAAAGGTGCTCTCCGGACTCACAGGGGTTTCTCTCGTGAACTGGTGAGAAGGTGGCCGAGCGCCCGGGGGACAGGAGGTGAGGCCCCAGCCCGCCAGGGACCACCTGTGGCGACACACCAGTTAGCCCGGGCCGGGCTCTCTCGGGGGGGCGGGGGACGGTGTCTGCTCCGTGGGCTCCGAGGCTCCCACGGGTGGCTCACCCCAGAGCCCCGTGTGGGCTGCCGTGACGCCCCGTGAATCGGAGCCCGTGCCTCGGAGCAGGAGCGTCCCTTCCAGCAAGTACCTGCCGAGCACCGGCGGCGGGGTGACGGGTTCGCGGACCCATCACCACGAAGCCCTAAGCGCAGGAGCACGAAGGAGACGCGCGGCCGTCAGTCTAACTCACGGGAGGCCCCGCGTTCCACACGTCGTATAAAATCCCCGGGCCTGGAATCAGGGTCCTGGACACGCGTGTTTTTCTAGCTCATTCTCCCAGCAAAGGTCTGGCCGCACGGGCTGCTCAGGGCAGGGTAGAGACGCTACGTCGCTGGGGGCGGGGGAGGGCCAGTCGCAGTCACGTGGCCCGCGGGTAACCGCGCACACGTCGTGTTCCACGAAAGCGTGACCCTCCCTGTGCCCACTCGGCTCACGCAGAAACCGGAGCCAGAGGGCAGGGCGATCCTGTCCACATCAGGCAGAGGCCGCCTGCGCACACGCAGTCTTCAACTGCTCTGGAAACGGTTCAGGAAACGGTTCTGGAAACGGTGTGGAAGAGGAAACAGGGAGGCTTCCAGCAAGGCCGGGTCTGGGGGGCACTCGTCTGTTCCAGGCGCCGCTCTGGCCTAATACACGAATTCTCTGTCTTCATCCAGCTGATGGTTTAAAAACACAAAAATTAGAAAACCCTGAGGACAACGTCATCGTCGTGGATACATCTGTGTCCAGATGCACTGTCCCTGTAGGGGGCGCACGAACGCCACAACCCCATTGGCTCATCCATGGCGCCCGGAGCCCTTGGCGTGGGGCCGTGGGACAGTCGCGGGGGAGAGGCGCTGCCACCACACACGTGCGCTGCCCGTGCCCCCGGTTTTGTGTCGAAGCGCTTCCTGATCCCGGTGCACCCTGTCTTCTGCCCGCCGCGAAATACACAAAGGCCATAAGTAGATTTGTATTTGGGCAAAGAAAACGGGGCGGTGTGGAGTGTGACACCTCCCCTGTCATTTCCAAGCACACGAGCAGTGAGCTCGGGGCGCGCAGGACGGTACGCAGAGGTAGACAAATACCGCCCTTAAATGCAGAGCCTTTTGGAAACAGCGCAACATAATTGTCCTGCAAAACATTTGGAGCAGCCCGGCTACTAATTAGCCGCTAGTGCATCAATTAGTTATAATAGCTGTAATAATACACAAACAATGGTGTGAAGTTCTGTGCGGCTCGCTGTGCCTCTCTTTCCATTTGGTGAGCTTTTCCTTCTTTAAGCTTTTGCTTTGAAGATTTAACTTAATAATTTATCCCTAATGAATTTGGTCTTTCTGTTTCTCCAGTACGGAGGGCATTTAAATGGCTGGAGGAAACAATGCTATTAGCACGGTTCTGCTTTGAAGAAAACTTTCAACATTAAGAACAATATTTTCAAATGAATGTTTCTGTTCCCAGTTTCCGGAAATGTCTTTGATAAATTTAGCTAGTTTGGCATAGACATTGGAAACAAACAGGCCAGAATGGGCCAAAATCACACATTTTTTTCCCTCTGGTTGGAGATCCAACATTTCATAAAATTTGGTTCATCTTCTGTAAGATATATAAGTATACACAGCACATTCATAATCTATGAATAAAAGTAATCACAATAACAGAAAATTGTTTATAAGCCTAACTTCTTCCCCCTTTTTGTTGACAGGAGAAAATGATACACAGAAGTAAATCTATTTGCTGAGACAATTCCAAGTAGTAAAATCTCTTCCAAGGAGCGTCCCCAGCTGTCCCGCCCAGACAGATGTTCTCATAAAGAAAGAGCCGCAGGCCACGCGCCGCCTCCCTCCTCCCGGGGCCGACGCGGCAGCGACGCCTGCAGACCCCTACCCGGCGAGGAGACCCCGCGTGAGGGCAGCCCCTGCCCGCACCCACTCTCCGCAAACCCGCTCTCCGTCGACCTCGATGGCTGGCCTGGCTGGACCCGGACGGCAGGGTGTCCGCGATCCGGAAATCAGTACTTGGCCCTTTGAAGTACTTACAGGACCTGATTATTTCATCCGAGAAGCAGGTTTTAAAACAGTGACGTGTTCACGTGACAACCTGACAGGGTCGACATGCTTTATGTAAACCGCATGACCCCACGCATGGAGCGCCCCCTCCCGGACTCCCCCCCACAGACCAGGACAGCCCCGCGGCCTGACTGGACAAGCAGACCGATGCAGGCAACATAAACCCATCCCAGGTGGGGAAAGGTGCTGTTTTTCTTAAACTTTTGGTTTGGAAATGGCCACAGCTTCGGGGAGAGTGGCCGAGAGCACAGGGAGGCCACCGGCTCCTCACACACCATCAGGGCGCCGCCGCGTTCCCAGCCGCCCTGAGATGGGATGCGGGCATGACGAAAACAGTTCGATCATGTAAAATATTAACAATGGGAGCTCTTCAAATCTTTTAGTTTTTTATTTTAATTTTTTAAAATACTTTTTTAATTTTTTTCTGTTTGAGAGAGCCAGAGAAACAAAAATCGTGAGAGCGGGAGGGGCAAAGAGAGAGAAAGAGAGGGAGACACAGAATCGGAAGCAGGCTCCAGGCTCCGAGCCGCCTGCACAGAGCTGGACACGGGGCTCAAACTCACAAACTGTGAGATCATGACCTGAGCTGCAGCTGGCTGCTTGACCAACTGAGCCCCCCAGGTGCCCCTAAGTACTTATTTTTTTTTTACTAATGATTCATCAGACAGGTTTCTGAGCAACTGCTTTGGCCACAGCTCTCAGTTCTAAGCTTTAGTCATAGAGAAGGAAACAGCAGTGAGTAAGGCTGGGCCCTGCCGTCTGGTGGCTGGGAATCCCGGACCGACAGCTGTCCTGAGTCACTCAGACACCAGCCAAGTGGCCCTGGGGGGGGGGGGGGGGGGGGGGGGGGGACGTGGTGCTGACACGTGAGGGCTGTCCAGGGCCGGCGCACAGGGTGGGTTTGCAGAATCCATGACTATGGGAAGGACGCTGCGGGATACACCCACATAACCAAAGGTATGGACCTGTGAGGAGGAAAAATGGGCACGCTTAGGAAATCGTGGTGACATGACCGACCGTCTCCGGCACGGGGCAGCAGGAGGGGACGCGCCACAGACCAGCCAGGGCCCTCACACTCCAGGCTCTGGGGGGAAGTGGGGGGGGCGTCGTGTGCACACACAGTCAGGGGGAGCCTCCAGACTGCCTCACACGGAGGTAAGTGCACTGAGGCCGTTAGACTCGCACCACGGACACAGTGGCAGCCGAGGGACGCCAGGGCCTGACCCCCGAGGGCAGAGCCTGACAGGCGAACGGCCTCCTCCCAGCACTGCCCCTTCTGGGTCAGGTGTCCCCACAACGTTCTAAACATTTGGATGAGGCGGATTCGGCCATCGGACCAATAAGCACTTACCTGCAGAGGCTTTTCTCAGATACGAGCCTCCACGCACCCCATCCTCTTTCTGTTGGAAAGAGCGGCTCCCAGTGGTGTGGCCAAGGCACAGGGGTGCCGCTGCGTGGACGCGGGGTGCGTCTCGGTGTTTAGGGAGTGATGTGACTTCAGCAGAAGAGGATTCCCCTAAAACCGCAGCTCAAGTAACAGTGTTAGCATTTGTCTTCCGGGCTGCGAGGGGGAGAGGACTCATTACATCGGCCTCCGCAGACTCCGTGCCTCCCTTGTAACTTGGTAGGTAACCCACATTGTTGGTGTAGAAGCACCTTAGAGGGGCCGTGCGGACGGCGGGGGAGGAGAAACAGGCAGCGCGCAGGGACGGAGCTGGGGCGGCATATCCGGTCCGTGCCCGGGCCTCGCTGTGACCTTCAGAAGCGGAGACGGCGGGCACCGGCTGGAAGGTTTGTCGGGCTTGCTTGGCGGGCGCCAAGCGCAGGTGTGGACCAACGACGCTCGCCGAGTGGCCTGAGCGGGTGTAGGTCCCGCGCATCCAGGTGCCCAGCGCGCCCTGGGTGCACACGCCCGGCTGGTCCGTGGCCGCGGCCCCGGGAGCGAGGGTCGGCGGCTCCTCTCCGCTTTCGCGTGTCCCCGCCCTCGTCTTTGGCACAAGCGCCTCCCTTGCCCGTGGGCGGGATGCGGCCCAGGCCTGGTGGTGGGGTGCTCGGTGTGCGCGGGGCAGTTCGGATCCTCGCAGTGAGGGGCCACACCCCCCAGGCGCCGCGAGGGGCACGGGGTAGGGGGGGGGACCACCACCAGGGAGCCCACAGCGGGCTGCCTCGCCCCACAGGTCGCAGCCACAGCTGCGGGATGCAGGGTGACACCAGATGCGGAGGCCGCAGGTGCCCGCGCTGCAAGCAGGTTCCAGGGAGGCGGACCGTCCCTCCAGCCGGCCTGGCGGCTTGCTGCCCGAGGAGGGACCGGCCCATCGGACTCGCTCCCGACGCTCCCAGGACTTTCAAAGAACTGTTCCACGGAGCGCAGACACTGGGGGGACATAAGATTTAAAGGAGAAAGATAAAATTTTCAAGTTGTATAATTTAAACCTGATGACAAAGAAATGTTTTGGAATATAATGCACACGATATAATGAAAACCTGTGACCTCTGAACTACAACCTAGTGTCTGTGACCTATGACTCCGTGACCGGGAACCTGTGACCTAGGGACATGTGACCGTGACCTGTGACCTCTGACCCCAGGGGCGGGGATACACTCCTTGCGTGGGACCCAGGCAGGACCATGCTGACTGCAGGGGCTCAGTGTGACCCCATGTGTTGGCCGTTCGGACCCCACGGGTGGGGGTGCAGGCCGCAGACCCCTGCCTGCCTAGCCCGGGGGGCGCCCCCACGCTTGTGCGGCACCCAAGCCCCAGCAGGGCCGTGGGTGCCAGCTCGCGTTCCGGAGGTGAAGTGTGGCCAGGCTCGCCCACATCCGGAGACGCTCCTGGGGGTGCAGGGTCCCCTCTCCTCACCGGAGCCTGGGCCTCAGGCACCCTCCGTGACAGTGCAGCACCCCTGCTCCCGCCCTGGATCCCACCCCCAGGGCCTGCTCTGTGACCCTCTGTGACCCCAAGGCCACCCAGATCTGTAGTCAGGTCACTCCTCACCCTACCTGGGATCATTACGGGCTGCCACGTGGGAAACTCGGTCACGTGGCCACGTGGCTCCAGGGTGGACTGCCTCGAGGTCCTGCCCCCTGCGCCCAGCCTGCCCGGGTGCACCGGGAGGAGCCGCCGGGGCAGATCCAGGTCTGCGGAGGACACACGGCCGCCGTTCCCCAGGACATGGCCACACGGCCGCTCTCGCACTTTCCCAAGTACAGAGCATCGATTCTGGGTTTGATGTGAAGAGAAATTAAAGCTCTGGCCTCATTAGATAAACCGGTTCTGGCTAAAGATCACAGGGAGACACTCACCCCTTTTGTGTGACACCAAACGGCCACGGCAGGAGACTCCTCGCACACAATCGATTTCAAGCAGAGTTTTGTCTGAAAGATGCTTCCAGATTATAGCAAGAAAGCATTCTATAATCCTCCCGCCAATGTCGTCATGTTTAACAGACAGGTGGCTCTTATCACTGTGATAACGCTTACTTCCAAGCCCATCCCAGCCCTGGGAGCGGGGGGCCCTGCCTCCGTGTGGGCAGCCCCGCGCTCTGCCCGTGTGCCAGGCGTGAGCCCCGCTCGCTGGCGAGGGTGGCTGTGTGGGCCGGCTGCCTCGGATTTGCTATCTTAGCCTGAAGTGTTTGCTGCTGATTATGTGATTGGATCAATAATAATTTCTGCTTGGAAGGCTCCTCCTGACTCGTCTCCGGCCCCTGGCGTGGAGCAGCGCGATGGGCCTGGCTCGGGGGCCTCGAGTGCTTTGTTGCAGAGAAAATGCCGGAGGTGTGGCAGGTGGCTTCCAAATCTCTCTAGAAAGCAGCCTTGTAGCAGCTCCGCAGGGACGCGATCGAGCAGGCCTCCGCTGTGAGGACGGAGCGTGGGCGCAGGGGACGGGGCTCCGTGCAACCGATATGACTGTCTGCTCTGGCTTGACCCGAGGTCACGCAGACCCTTCGTTCTGCACGGGGGGTTTACATTAGACAGGCGTGGGGTTCGCTCCTGGGGGTGGGGGCCGGCCACCGAGGTGGTCAGGGCGCCGCAGAGGATGCGCAACCCGGGCAGGGCCACGGCTCACACTGAGTTCCCCTTTCTGACCTTCTGGGGTCCAGACTGTCCGAAGCAGCTTTCTTCCATTTTACCGCAAACGGCTCCAGAACTGCGGCGTGTCATCTTTGATGCGTCACTCGGCAGCAGGTCTGAAGACCCCGGGCTCTGGGGGGCCTCCCCCCACCCCCGGCACTGCAGGCACCCAGGGGGCTGGGAGAGCTTCAAGTGCCCAGACGGTGGTGCTGGTCTGGCTCTCCGAGGGGAGATCTGGGACAAGGCACCCTCCCAGTGGCAATCGCAGGGACACCAACAGATCTCTTAAAGCTCCGAGCGTCTGGTCAGCCACCTTCTCCACATGGGCCAACAGCTTTGCTCACGGCCACGTTAGGAAGCCAGCAGTGGCGAAGGCGGCGGTGGGCTAGCACGGCCGCCCTGGGAGAAGCATGCGCGACCGGGACAGAATCAGGGCCGATCAGTTCCTTTAAACAACAAACCGCTTGTGGTGATGTTAAATATTACTTAAAAAAAAAAAAAAAAGGCAGCAGCCTCAGCGATGGTGCTCCTCAGATTGTTTGTGAAAGGCAAGTTTCCCGAGGTTCCTGCATTGAGAACCAATTCAGGAATTATTAGGCACATGCAAGTGTAATTGTAATTACGGTTTATCTATTGGGAATTGGGCTTTACAGAAAAGTATCATTTTGTTGGAAGAGGGGGCCGGGGGAGGGAGAGTGCTGTCTGCATCTCGAGAACCTGGCTGAACCCCCACATAGGTGACCATGGACGTGGGCCTCAGCCACGGATGGGCAAGGCGTCCGGTCTGCCTTCTGAACAGAGCCGCCTACAGGCGGGTGCCCGGGCCTGACAGCTGGTGCCCAATTTCCAGCCAGCGGGCTGCATCCCAGGGACACAGACATGCACACGCCCCCACAGGGCCCCACGCTGCCTTCGCATGCTGAGCAGAGGCCAGAGGATGGCTACTTTGTGGCACATAACTAGAGGGCACACCCCCCAGGATGCAGCCCTGCAGTCGGAACCAAATCCCCAAATGCCAAGCAGACCCCAAGGCCGTCTGGCCCTTGGCCTGTGCTTCTTGCCCGGCTGGCCCGACAGTCACCGCCCGCACGGCGCCCCTCTGCCTCATGCCCAGCCCACCCCTGTGAGTTAATCTGTGCAAACCACCACCTGCTCCACCGGGGTGTCTGCCAGGGTCGTGGAAATGGCAGCCCCAAGTCTCCGCAGGCCAATAACCCTACAAAGCTCTTCCCTCTGGGGAAAAACCTGGGGCAGAGCCAGGTCCTGCCAGGGGATTGGGAGGGGAGAGGCCAGGATGGACAGGCCATGTATGTACCTCCAAGCACCCCCCAGCTCCCGCCCCCACCCCCACGCCCCGCCCCCTGCTGCCCCCACCCCAGGCACACACCCACTGGCCACACATCCCCAGCACTGCGCACACCACCCTCCAGGGCGAAACGCGGGCACACCCGCCTCCCTGACTGGCATACCCTCATATTCTCCAAGGGTGGCCCACCCAGCACGCCACGCCCCGCGCCCTGCGGTGCCACCTCGGAGCCTGGGGGAGCTGCGTGGTGGGAGATAAGGGCTCTCCTGGCTTTCTGGAGAAACAGGCTTCTGTTCTTTATTTTTGCCTGGGTGGCTGTCCTCAGGGCACAGAAGGGCACTGCTCAGAGGCCCGGCTCTCTCCCTGCCCACTCGCTCTGCCGGCCTCCCTGGCTCCCGGAGACGGGCAGCTGTTGATTCAGGAAGACGAACTTCCTTCATCTGAGCAAACCCGGGCCCGTGGGGGGCCCTCCAGGGGCACATCCTGGACGAAAGTTCACATCCACCAGTTCACACGCTCAGTGTTTTCCTATTTTTAAGTACATTCAAGTTGGATTTGGGAAACTTTTACCACTTTCCTTTGAATCTGTATTCTCGGAGCTGGAAACACTTTCCCCAAGACGAGGACAGACAAGGACAGACAGGGACAGACAGGGACAGACAAGGACGGGTCCGCAGACGGGGACAGACAAGAATGGGTCCGCAGACAGGGACGGATGGGGACGGGTCCACAAATGGGGACAGACGGGGACAGATGGGGACTGACGGGGACGGACAGGGACAGACGGGGACGGGTCCACAGTCCCAGAACAAGAGGTGTCCTCACGGTGTCAGTGGGAAGCCCTCCAGGGACACCTGGCTGCCCTGGAAGCCTCTGACGGGCCACGGTCACAGGCCAGCGCCCCCACCTGCCAGAGCCCCGCCCCTCACCTGTGAGAGGGAATCGGGGAGCCAGGAAGGGCTGACCCCATTGTTAAAACACAGCCTCCGTCAAACCCCAAGTTGTCTGAAGGGGCTCTGCTGTAACAAACGCAGTCTGCATTTTAAAACATTTTCAAAGAAAAGAGCTTGCCATTAATTATTATTCAGGCAAATAAAACATTCTGTTGGAATTAGCACATGATACATGTGCATGAAACACTTCACTCTGTTCCCCCCAAAATTTTGTCCCGATTTTCTCTTGTTAGGCAGAAACATGTTTGCTTCAATGACACCCTTATAAACGTCTAATCCTCACTGACTTCACGTGAATTCTGAACTAAAATCCCACTTGCTAGCGTTTCACCGTCTCCACGCACATCAGGTCTTGTTTAAGCCGTGGGGTTTGCGCACACGAGAAGCCTGCGTGGTCGTCCTGGAGGCTCCCTGCTGCTGGCGCGGGCTCTCCTGGCGCTCATGGGGCTGGACTGCGCTCGGGAAGGAGGACGCGGCCGCCTCTCTGGGGTTCCCCTGTGCTGAGGGACACTCAGTGCTGTGGGGACCCCCCACCCCCAACACGCCTGTCCCGGTACTTACCCTGTGGCAGGTGCAGGGTGCATCTCTGGGACCCGGAGCCCGTGCTCTGCAGGGGCAGGGTGCATCTCTGGGACCCGGAACCTGTGCTCTGCAGGGGCAGGGGTGCATCTCTGGGTCCCGGAGCCCGTGCTCTGCTCCCAGTGCTCCCAGCATGGTCTGTGACATCACATGACTTTCTGTCCCTGTGAGGAATTCGGGATATGATGAGCCAGAGCCAGACACCTGAGCAATTAAGGAAACAGACTTTTTTCCCCCAATAAGATTGGCTGGACTTAATCCAAGGCGAGCTGTCCCCGGATGTGAGGATGGAACCGGCACCCGGGCTCCATTCACCGGGGAAATAAGGAGAGAACATCACTGCTCAGAGGCAGGATCTCTTTGAAGACTTGAGTGTCACCTTCTGAAATGTTCACGGCGACTGGAGGACTTTCCAAATGCTGCATGACATTTGCAAACTCCCAGGCTCCTTGTGAAATTTAATTCCTGAGGCTCATGACCAAACCTGAGAAATGCCTCACAGCTGCCTGCCCCCGGTGCACACGGAGCCTGCACCCCCGGCAGGCACGTCCAGTCACTCCCACTGTGCCTTTAAGGAGACACCTCCCTCTGTGGCATCTCAGGTCCTGTCTGAGATAAGTCAGGGTCGCTCCCACCCCGCCTCGGGGAGGGGGGGGCACTTCCCAGCCTGTAAGCTGCCCCATCCTGCCCAGGCAGGTGCCTAACCAGGTGGCCTCCTGACCTGCGGGCAGAGGACTCCGAGAACGAGCCCTCCACACGAGCTACAGGAGACCAGGAAGGTTCAGTCGGCAAAACGCAGCCGTGTCATCCTGTGTCCTGGGGGAACGAGGGCCCCGAAGGTGGGTGAGCCCCGAAAAACCTGCACGGCTCATTCACCTGTATTTCTGACAAGACATGTCCGCAGAAGTCAGGGCCTGGGGGTGCGCTGGCGGCTGGCGGGACTCGAAGTCCCCTGGTGGGGACCGATCACGTGCCGGGCCATCTGCCCCATGTCATGTGACAGTCACCGGAGGGAAGACGCTAAGACCCTCGGGGACAGCGCTGCCTAAGGCGGAAATGGCAAAAGTCCCTCCCCCACAGCCGCTCCGCCACTCCGGGGCCCAGAGAAGGTCAGAAAGAAGAGCTTCTCCAGCCCGAGTGTGATTGGCTGGGTCAGGGCGGCCGTTCCGTGCCAGGGGACCCATCAGCTGCCCAGCTGAAGGATCACCGGGCATCTTCGGGGAGACATGGTGGAGACCAGGCGGAGCCGAGGGGGAGCTGAGTCCATCCCCGGAGCCCCGGGGCCACCGTGCTTGCCAGCACAGGTGTCCAGGCGGCACAGCAGGGGGTCCAGTGGGTCCCCGACCCTGAAAGGAAGCCAGCTCGGAGCCCCTAGGGGCCCAGCTGCCCGCGGAAAGCCTCTGTTAGGACGGCAGCTTCTGGGACAAAAGTGTCCAGGCAGGAGGACACCCTTCTTCCCCAAAGGGGGCAGCCCCGGGGGGACATTTGTGAGAGAAGGGGGAGGGCACTGTCCTGACTGTGCGCTTCGTCCTCTGGGCTCCTGCCACTGAGGATGTTTCCCCCACCCTGTCCACAGGGACCCTCACCCAGGGCCCTTCTCAGGGTGCCAGCCAGAACACATGGACCACCTTCCCGCCGGATGGGGGGCCGTCCACCCTGCACGGTGGCCTCACACCCCTCTGACAGCCTGGCCCCACCTCCTCACGGCACCCCGACAGCATGGACAGACTCCACCGAACACAGAAGGAAAGAGCAGAGGTTACAGTCTAGGAGGGAGATGGCAGCTGCCAGGGACCCGAGCTCTCCTGGACCTGCCTGTGAGCAGCGCCCACCCCAGGTCCACCAGCCCAGGGCAGCCCCGCCTCCAGCTCCCAAATCCCCCTCTCTGGGGATGTCCCCTACCTCTGGGGCCGTCCCCCCGCCCCCTGCCCCCAGCAAAGAGAAAACCGACTCTGAGTGGGATTGTGTGATCATCCACTGTCTGTGGCAGCGGCCGGGAGGAAAGTGAGACTATTCTCTGGATGCTGAGTGTCTTTCCCAGCAACAATTATCTAAAAATCACCTCAAAAGAAAACAGTATTCTCTGATGAAAAAGTCAGCTGATAACCTGGACCTTGTTAGGGTAGAGGTGACATCCGGGCCGAGTCACCTCCTATGAGAGAGGCATGAGCTTAAGAAAACTTGGACCCTATCAGCTCTGCCAAGGTTCTTCCTCCCCTTTTTCCTCTCTTCAGACTCTTCTTCATGGGTGACCCCACTGTTGTGGGGAAGCCAGCTCGTGTCAGGATTTCCGGGGACCCAGCTTGTCCTGCCCAGTGCCCGCCCGTGGCTTCAGAGTGTCTTCAAAGCCGCATTTGGGGCTGTGGGACCAGCTCGTACCTGGCACCCCCGGAGACAGCCTCCTTCTTCGGGGGCCTCCATCTGGACCCCGCTGGGAGGCCAGCCCAGAAGCGAAAGGACCAGGACAGGTGCCACAGCGTCCCCAAGTCAGCGAGGCAGCGAGGCCTCCCTCACACAAACCCTTGGGCCTGGGGGTTTCTTCCCAGTGAGGCTTCAGGTGCGTCGCACCCCCAGTCACGGAGACTGACAGGCCAGGCCAGAGCCACTGGGCTCAGACGTGCACGGTGACGATGTCTATGCTACAGGAGATTCATCTGCTTCGACCTTGACCTACCGCACAAAATACCCCTTCTCCTCATTTGTCCCCTAGGAAGACCCTCATCTCTGCCCGTGAGGACCCCTGGACGCGTGCGCAGGGCTGAGGGAGCCCCTGGACCTGGGACGAGTGTGTGAACACAGGCTTGCGGTTCGTGCACGCGAGGACGGATGCCTGCGTGGTGACTGCGTCCAGGCCGAAGGCGCCCTGGAGGCTTGGAGATTCTCCCCACTCTTCAGACGGTAAACCGGGGACTGCCACACGGCCATCTTCCCTCCGAGTCCCCGTCAACTAGACCGTAGCCAGGGCCACGCGCGCTCGCACTCCCACACGGAGTTCTGAAAACCAACACCGAGCTCGGCATGAGCAACGCCGGACACACCCAGCCCGCCGACATGGGGCCATGTCCACGCGGGTCCACGGCCTGGGCCGCCGAGAGCCCAGCACAGCCTGCGACCAGCCCCAAGCCCGCCCCAAGCGCGTGCCAGGACGGGGCAGGCAAGGCGCCTCGCTGGGTGCTGCCTGTGTCCGTCGGCTGCCCACCAGGGATGAGACGTTCCGATTAAATAAATAAAATAAGCCAAACAGCCCCTTCGCAGTCTCAGAGCAGTAGCCGGTCCCTGTCACACTCAACATCCCTGTTTTAGATTTTCTCTAGCACACAGGTTCTGGACAGATTTGTTTTAAAAGCCAAAAAGTACACCGTTTGGCAGTATTATCACTCCAGGTAAAATAATTTTTAAAAATCCCATTATTGCGTGTCCTTTGGTTAAGTCTCCATCAAAGTCCCCAAATTCAAAGCAGCCGGCTTTACAATCAGGAACTGCAGCCCAGAATTAGTGGTCACATTTTTTTCTTAGAGTTAATTGAAACTGATGTGTTTTGAAATCATCGTGGGGGTTTCTCAAGAAAAGTGCTATGTGTTATTCAGTCACCAGGCGTGAGCCAGGCCCAAGTCAGCAGGGCTCACGCCCCGGGATTAGTCCCCGTCGGCACCACCGGGCCCGAGCCCTGCAGCCTCTCCCAGTGGATAAATATTTAAATTATATGTATGTCAATGTACAGAGCGACCTGAAAGAGACCTGTTCTTTTTCCTTCTGTCATCCGGCTGTGAATTTTGAATAAAACCGTAGGTCAGCGCAGACGCCCTTCCGTAAATCACAGAGCTAACTGACCCATGGGGCTGTGGATTCCCTTCTTCTGCTCCCTAAGACTAATTTTTCCAGGCATCGTAGGGGTATTTCCAATTAACAGCAATGTAGTTTTGGATCACAGCTTTGCAAAGGTTCAACGCTAAGAAGTAAATATTGGAATCCGCAGCGGCAATAATTCATAAGCCACAGGAAGGAAAGTGCACGCCTCTCTTGCGGGGCCGGCGGGGTGAACTCCAGCCACACTCCATCAATTTCTCACAATGATCCTAAATTCCTTTTTATTTTATTCTCACTGCTCCACCCCTTCCGTTGCTTCCTGAGTTTATTCACCACACGTGAAACTCGCAGACCCCTCCTGGTGCTGCAATTTGCATCGATGGAACAAGTCTCCAGCCTGTTGGCACGAGGATATTTGAGCCTGTTAGTCACCCCCACAGCCAGGTCGCGGCCGCAGCCCCGCGCAGGTGCACAGACGCCCTGGGGAGGGGGCACGGCGCTCGGGGAAAGGCGGGCTGGAAGGCCCATGGGGGCCCGCGTTTGGGGCACCTCCGGGAGAGGCAACTGGCCCGTTAGCAGATCCAGGCACTCCCAGGAGAAGGGGCTCCTGCCAGGCTGGGATCAGCAGCAGCTGGGGACGCCGCCGCGCGTGACTGGCCTGTGCTCCGGGCGCACTTCTGGGGCCCAGGACCCAACTCGGAGTCCACAAACCAGGTTCTCCAAGCCTTGTCTCAGCGGCGGTTTGTCTTCTCTTCGAGGATGAGGTTGAGGGCAGTGCGTGTACTGGCAGCCTGCGCAGGGGGGAGGCTGCCTGCGCAAAGGGGAGGCCGCCTGTCTGCTCCCGCGCTGCTCAGACCAGACGCACGTCAGGTCCTCTCTCCTCTCGTCCTCAAGCCCCTCTCGATTCGGATGCAGCAAGGAAGTCACACTTTGCTCTACAAAAGGGTCCTCCCTGAGTCTGTTCTAGAGCAAAAGGACCCGAGCCTAGAGGGAAAGGGCCCCGTCCACCCCCACCGCCTGGCAAGATCGCAGGCACACGGTGCCGGGAGGAGGGCCCCTGAGCTCTGTCCCCTGCTGGGGCTCACCGTCAGCAGTGACCTTTGCTTCTACAAGGTCAACTCAGAATGGACCCTTCCTGGCACCAGGTACCTCTGAGCAAAGTTACACAGTTGGATGTACTTTTAAAATAAATAAACTTTATGCTTAATTGTCTAATTTAATTTAACCATCAATCCCTACTTACCAGCCAATGTCAACCAAAAAAATGTGATGGATTTTATGTTCTAGGACAAATGAGAAGGGGCCTCTATTCTCAACCATGACATGTGTGTTCAGCGCAAAGTCCTTCCGGGGACTCTGCCCGACCCCCCACCCAGCGCCCCAAACACTGTCCTCCCCGAACAGGAAGTCCTACAGCACCAAGACCTAACTTCTCCATGGAAGAGACCAAGCTTTCCAGAAACTTCCAGGCAATCGAGTCCCTGTCCGGCATGGTGGGAACCCGTGACGCTCACTCCAACATGGGCAAAGGCCCATAGAGACGAAGCCGCCGCCCTGACTGCCTGTGGATGCCCGTGGCTCTGACGGCACAGATTTTTACAAGGTAAGGTCTGGGGCGCCCGGGTGGCTCAGTCGGTTAAGCATCCAACTTCGGCTCAGGTCATGATCTCACAGTCTGTGGGTTCCAGCCCCGCATGGGGCTCTGTGCTGACAGCTCAGAGCCTGGAGCTGCTTCGGGCTCTATGCCTCCCTCTCTCTGCCCCTCCCCCGCTCACACTCTGTGTGTGTCTGTCTCTCAACAATAAACAATAACAAAAGAGCTAAGGTCCACCTGAGGGATCAAACAGGAGTTGTCAGGAGCCTCCGCCCTTCGGAAGCACTTTTCCAGTAGGCAAGGGGAAGCGCACACAGCCGGGACCACCGGGTGGGGACCAGCCAGGGAGCAGGTCACGTGGAGACGGGCGTGGGGACATCTGGAGAGGGCACGGTCTGGCACCCGCCTCTGCTCCTGCCCAGGGAGAGCCACGTCTCCCCTCGTTTCTGGCCCGCAGGCCTCTGGAAGGACCTGAGAGAAGAAAGGAGCCCAACTGTGGAAAGTCGGGTGTTCCCAAGTCTGGTCCGCCGACAGAGAGCAACCTCCCCCCAACGCCAGACACTTCCTCACGCGCAAGCAAGCAACGCGGACCATCAAGGGAAAGTCTCTACTGTTTTTAAACTCATGATTCGCCCAGTGATCTGAAATAGGTAAATAACATTTGTCTTCTAAAGCCCGTAATCACGCTTCGGGCTTGTGCGCTGAGCCGCGGCAGACCGAGCGTCGGGGGCTTTCGACGTCGAAGCGGCTGCACTGGGAACAACAAATTCACAAATGCTGCAAATCTGGGAGGTTTTCTGGAGGCCGTGGGGGCGTTTGTGCTCAGCGACCCGAACGAGCCAGTGGACACCAGGGACTGACCCCCGCTCGCTTCAGGAATATCCCGGTAAGTGCTTCTAGGCGTCTCCACTGAGGACTAAACCAGGCACAGAAATTTATCATTTCTTCTCAATATAAATAACTAGCAAACTAAGGGAATATTTTGTGGCTCACATAAACTTTCCACAAATTAGCAACACGGCGTGTCAGCCTCCAGTGTAATTTTTGGTTGGGTTTGGGTCTGGGTTTTTAATTATAACACTAAACCAGCTTGTATGGAAGACTCTGACCTATTTTCACTCTCTCAGTAAAGTTGCTGATGACGGAAGCACACAGTACTGAACCGACCCTAATTTTATCTTCTCCAAATTTACCGAAGTCCTGTCCCTGAGCATCTAAAGACCCAGACGTCTCCACCAAACCTCCGGAGGCTCCCCGACGCAGAACAGTTCTCACGGAGACGTGCCCCGAGCTGTGCCGAGCCTTCCACTAGCTGCTGGGGCCCGGGGAGAACTCCCATCCGGAGGCTTCCCGCCTGAAGTGCACAGACTTGTACGCGGTTGGCCTCTTGTTTTTGAGAAGCAAGTCAGCCATTTTGAGACTGGAAAGGAAAGGCCTGGTGACGGTGGTC
Organism: Helogale parvula; assembly: GCA_004023845.1. Taxonomy (NCBI): domain Eukaryota; kingdom Metazoa; phylum Chordata; class Mammalia; order Carnivora; family Herpestidae; genus Helogale; species Helogale parvula. The sequence goes on from PJEM01009431.1 coordinate 57,097, forward strand.
TCGGAAACCACCTGGGTACCTGGCCTCCCCCTGGTGGGCAGAGGCCCCTCCCCCTGGTGGACAGAGGCCCCTCCTCCTGGTGGACAAAGGGGGCCCCCCCCCCGCCCCAGAACTCCCAGGGTGACAGCAGCAGCAAGAGGTCTGAGGGAAGCACGTGGTCATTTCAAGTGCCCTCTGGCAGCATCCTGAGTCCGCTAGGGAGGCTGGAAGGGGCACCTGTGGGGTCTGTGCCGGTGCCTTCCTGGCAGAGCCGGAGGGAGAACGGAGAGCCGCCCCAGGAGTGGTGGTGGACCACTGGGCCGGGCCACACCGATACTCCATCACCAGCTGTGCGGATCCTGCAGCCCGGCCGGCAGCTTCCCTCCATGAAGAAAACACACGTGCGCAGCCCCCTCCCCCCCACACCCACACACATGCATCCACCCACTCCCTTCTCTCCCCCTGCCCTGAGACTCTAATATCACGTGTTACTGTTTCCAGCAATGGGACCCAGATTTCCTCGTGCCTGATGACTGGTCCTGTGACTCAGGAGGTTCCAGAACATAATTCTGAGCCCCCTGTGATTACCAGGCCTGCAAACCACGTGTGTGGGGTGGAGTCAGGTCCCACCGCACTCACAGTTACTCCGTGTGGAACCGACACTGAGTCCGAAGACCAATCCAATGGCTCTTGAACAGGAGTCTCAACACCTACCCCATCCCTGTGACCCAAGGTGCTTTCTGCCAAAGCGACGGGCTGAGTGAAGGCCTCCCATGCAGTGGGCACTGGGCCGGGCGGGGTCTACACCGCCCGTGAGCACCGTCCACTCGCCTTACATGGAGAGTGGCCGACAAGCATCAGGCTCCATTCCAACTAGCGAGCTCTAACATCCGTGAACGGTTGGGAACGGCTCCTTCCACATCTGCATCTCAAATCCCTGGGACACAAAGAGCTCACAGGGAAAGAAATACATGTGGCCAACATACAGGGTTCTAAATCTACCTCTGCTAATCACGTAACACATGAATTAAAGCTACAGTGACATGTCATTTTCTCCTTCCAAGTTAGTGAAGGTTGTTTAAAATGGTGACAATTGAGGCAAATGAGGTGTAAGACACGCTTGCACCTGCTCCTGTGGGTAGAAACGGGGTCAACCTTTCTGGGAAGCCATTCAAAAATGTGCATCAAGGGCCCTAATAATGCTCCTACCCTCTGACCCTAAAATTACATGTCCAGCATTTTCTCTTAAGGAAACAATCAGAGATGTAGAGAAAGATTTATGTACAAGATCTTCTCAGTTATGACAACAGCAAGTCCCTGGAAAAATCCTGAATTTCGGGAGAGCGCAAGTTTATGTTAATTGTGTTTCGTTCATCATGTGACAGGACATGGCGGGCTGGTAGCGTTCACCCACCGTCCCTTCCGGAAACAAGAAAAAGCCCAGACTTGTAGTGACTGACGATCTCCCCGCTGCCAATTTCCAGCTTCCGGCAGTAAACAGGGCGCAGCAGGCGGGCACAGATGCCAGCACGGGCCAGCCCGCTCACCCGGGGGGGTCACGTACCCCAAAAATCACGCTCGGGGGGAACATTTAGCAACATGCGAAACGTCGACGTTGGAGTGGGACCTAGGGCGCGGCGCCCTCCTGGGGCTGGCGCTTTGCTTCCCAGTCGTGCACCTCACATCTGACCGACGACGGCAGGCGCCGGTGTGGACGCTCTGGGGCCCGGGGACAGTTGCCTGTGGGCAGGGGGCACAGAACTTCAGCACAGCCGTCTCAGGAGGAAATAACAACGGGAGACTCCCTACCCTTGTTACACATCTCTCTCATTCCCGGTTGTTCTAAAATGTGCTTGTATTGCCCGGAAAACAAAATATCTTCGTTAAAAATGATTGAGGTGCTAGCTTTTTCCACAAGAAGCTCTTCAGGCAAAGTTCAAAGAGCTGGAGGCAGAGCCGCTGTGATTTAACCCTTTCCAGCTCAGTCCCCTCTGGAGGGCGAATCTCGCGTCACACGCGTCCCCCAGATGCCCCAACCACGGCACCGTCGGTGAAACTGCTGATGTCACAGCTGCCATCCCAGGAGGGCAGAGCGTCTTTCCCAGGGACACGTCTACATGTGACTTTTTTAATGTTCACACCAGTGTGGACAAGCCCCATGTTTTGCTCAGAGACAAACAGGCGTATTTTCACATTAAAGGAAAACCTCCAAAGACAAAACTGGAGCTGCCTTCTTTAGGAAAGTCAGAAGCCAGAGTAACTGTTGCCTCCAAGACGGAAACAGCGAGGCAGCTTGGGCCGCGGGGGGGGGGGCGGCTCCCGCCCTCAGCCCTCACCGACGTGTCACGTGACTGACCACCTACAGACAGAACTCGCTCCACCGATACTTCCTGGCTCCTCAAGCCCATTAAACATTTATTACTTCCTACACCTGTGTAACTAGAAGATAAAAAGACAGCCTAGGATCTTATTAAGAGAACTCAAAGTCATCCTTTCTTTTTGATTCCTTCCTTCACCGAATGGACACTCGCGCGTCTCCTGAGACCCACGTGCATCCTGGGTTCTGTGTTTGTGTGTGTGTCCCAATCATGCGAGTGTAGATATAGATGCACGCGGATGTAGGTGTAACGTGTGTGCGTGTGGACACGAGCGTGTGTGTGCAAAGGGGGTGGAGGAGGAGGGCCACAGTCACGCATGCCTCTCTCAGCTCTGGGTCCACCCAGGGGCCTCCGTCTCCCCGCTGCACCCATGCCCCTTCCCCTCCTCCAGCACCTTCTTGCCCGCAGCACCTGCAGTCTCCCTGAAGCTCCCGCCTCAGGAAAGGGAGCCGGCGTCACACAGAGCCTGCGGCTGCCCTCCTCGCCCACGACCCGCCTGCCAAGCCCATCACGTCCAGGCCACTGTTCCCCGGCGCGTGTGCCCCCGAGCCTGCTCCGGCCCCTGCCACGGCCCTGCCCTGATCCTTCCCAACTACAGACCGATTACGCCATTGTAGCCGTGACCCTGCGGTGGCCCCAAAGCGGCAGAACAGGAGCACTCCCAGCCCCCGCGGTGGGAGGAGTCACCGGCTGACTCCTGAGTTGCTCTAGCTCCGACCATGCCTCCCTGCAATGCGGGCGCTTCAGGCCTGAGGTGTGGCTCCCCGACTGACCACCGTGGGCCGGTCCTCTGCCCCTCTGTGTCCGTGTCACACCCAGACACCCTCCCGTCACCTCCCCGGCTACGCCCTCAGAGCACCCCAGGCCGCCTCCCAGCCGGCTTTGGCTGCCACGAGTGAGCTCACTCCGCTCTCGCCTGCGCTCGCATCGGGTTTGCCTTCGGAATAGCCGGCTTCTCGAAACATCGGTGGAAAAGGCACAGGCGGGCGGAGCAGGAACTGAGAAAGCGAGAAGACGGGCCAGCAGGAGGGTGTGAGGCCGCCGTCGCTCGGAGCAGAGACCCTGGTCCAGCGCACCTCCGTGCCCATCTTCACAGCCCTGCCCACGTTCTCTAACACGTCTGCTCTGAGTTGTTTCTGGAAGAAAGAATTTTGCAAACCGAGTCTTCCCGTGGGGAGAACATGAAGAACCGCCCCAAACGGCACAGCCCGGTCCCCTTGATCACTGCTCATGCTTCGCCCTTAAAAACAACCACTGCTACGTGTTAGTTTGGAAAATAAAAAGCTCACAGGTATCACAACTGTCTTCCCATGATGCACTCCTTGTGAAGCATGAGATGGAGCAATAGGAAATAAATCCAACTTTTTGGATTTTTAATGAGAAAAACAGAGGCTACATGAGAGAGGGGGGTGGGTCATGCAACAGAGTGGCAGAGGGACCATTTTCCAACGAAGACAATATTTAATTTGGAATTTGGTGATAAAATGCTAATTATAATGTGCAGCAAGTGTCGAGAATAGATTTGTAACATCACTTCATTTGCCCAAAGTAAAATTAATAGCAAAATGAAATACATAAGGTCTTTGGAACGAAGCCATCCCGAAAAACACGTTTTGTTCCTGAAGTTATATTTCCCTCTGAGGAAATCAAACAGTTCATAAAACTCTCTCCGTGAGAGAGAAAACTCTTATTCTCTGCTCGCCAGAAGCGGCTTTATGCCCGTCTCCTCTGATGCGATCCGGGGAGACAGAATAACCTCCCAGGCTCTCCTGCGGTGCCCACAGCACGCTGGTGGGTCCGAGACCGTCCCCGCCTCTCGGTCCCCCCACCGCCCGCGGGGGCTCCTGGAGGCCACTTCAACTATGAGCTGGTGACTTATAACCGCCACGGTCCATCGCAACTGGACACTTCCGGTTGCTCATCCCACTCTCTTTGGGATGAAGCCAGAGGGCCCCGCAGCCCGTGTGTGAGACCGACACTGAGTGCCAGTAACTGATTATTCCAAAACGAAGCTGAAATGTCCTGGCGTCTGGGCCACAACACTGCCACCCAGACACCCAGCCCTTCCAGCCCCCACGCTGCAGCTCAGTTCACAGAAATGGGCCCGAGTTTCTCTCGAAACAAAACTGTAAAAGATTTTGTTCAGAAGTTTGCCACAAAGTCAACATTTAATGTGCTCTTTTATACTTCTTAATCTCTTCTTCTTGTAAATGTCTTCATCTCCTCTTCTTGTAAAGTACAAGGAAAATGTAATTTTTGTGACCAAACTTCTCACAGGGATCCCAGGCCCCCAGCCTCGCTGCCCCCCCCACGCCATCCCCCAAGTCCACAGCCATTCATCTTTGCAAAGCGAGGACACAGGCAGGTCCGACTGTACTCGCTGGGCCTTCCGGAGGGCTTTCTTTCCCGTGATGGTGGACCGAGCTCGCCTCTCAGCAACCCCACTGAGCCCCTCTGACTACTCGGGGGTGTCAGAGCGCCCCTCGTCTGGGCTCCCCAGAACCCCTGCCGGACTCCGGCGTGCCTGCCTCCTCCCCGTGTGACGGTGACGCCGAAGCCCGTTGGAGTGTGAGCCCAGGTGAGGCGAGCGAGCTGGAGAAGCCCGGTGCCGGGACAACCACAGGCCCGGGGCTGGGGGTAGAGACGCAGGGCTCACCTGTGGGGAGACACGGGCCTGAGATTTTCAACAAGCGCCCCTGGGAGACTGTGCTGAGGAAACTTTGAAAACATAGCAATGGGAGTCTGAAGTGATTAATAAGAGGACTGATGCACAGCACTGACTGGTAGAGGGAGGACTCCCATCAGCCTGTAGTGCATCTGTTTCCAGTGGGCCCAGCGTGGTGTCAAGTCTCTGCTCTTTGTCTTTGCGCTCCTGGCTGCGTGACCTTGGGAAAGAAAGTCATCATAGCCACAGAGATAGGACGCCTGGAGATGACAGGGTCACACTCTCACTGGTAAAATCTAAACAACACACACAATAAACTGAATAAAAACATACCCTGCTCAAACTTGGCTCAACGTTTTCTAAATAATAAAAATATCTTCATAAAAACGGGTCCTGCTAGGAACATTGGAACATTTTGCTCGTACATCTCAAAGCACATCCATCTTCTAACAGACTTTTAATGAACACCTAGTAATGTCCGGCTTTGTGCCAACCGCGGGTGCTAGAGAGAGGAAACGGGAATCTGCCAGCCACGATGGCATGTGGAAACACGAGCAGCGAGTGGCAGGTGCCACCGGGACATGTGAAAACAAGGAGTTTGGGGCGACCGACAAGGAAGAGGTCGTGAAGCGGCTTCGGGAGCACCGTGGTGCCCGCTCAGCCTCGCTGTGCGCATCGGAAGGGCACACTCGCCACTTAGTGGTCAGTACCTGAGAGTAAATGAAGGCACCGGACAACCCCTGAGCAGCATCGAGTGGCACCTGGTAGCCAGAACTGGCAGCGGAGAGAAGTAGGGCTTCGTCTACTGTTTACTTCCGGCAACATGGTGCCCAACACAAAAACGCATCTGGTGCCCGTGCTCTGTCCGGAGCAAGCGGAGCCTCGGTTCCTTGCGGTAAGGGCTGGATCCAACCTGTCCCGCCACCCGGCTCTCTCCCGGCCTCCGCCCCCATTTTTCTGGCCTCTGAGCTCTCCGTGGTCCTGGGCCTTCTCTGGGCACATCCTCTGAAGTATCGACTTAACATTTCCGCTAAACTTTTCTTTGCATAAAATCTAATGACCTGTCCCCTGGCACGGGAGTGCTGAATGACATTAGCAGGGACTTGCTCACAGGTGGCACTGCAGCACAGATAACTGCCACCGCGCCTGAGGGACTGGTCCTCAGCAAAGTTTATTTGCTATTCATCATCAAGCAGCAGAAAAATAGGACAGGAAGTTTTAATTATCCTGACAGCCAGGTTTTCAAAGGCATGGAGACATTTGAGGCTGTCTGACAAAGTGTCACATGAGCTCAAGTCACCAAGGAGAACAGGTTGTGTGTGCAAGGCAGGATTCTCTCATGTTTTAAAAAGATGGACCTTGATTCTCACCACCCCCCCCCCACCATGATTTCAGTCAAAACACATCATTTCAGCCGAATATACGCAGAGACTTACAATATGCTCAGAATATCAGCGGAACCGGAGTGGAGACCAGTTCTTCGCAGGGCATTTTGGGATTTTTCAGAACATGAACTCCTTCCGGCATCTGCCGCCAGCTGGGCTCCCCAGGAAGAAGCCTGAGTCGGGAGCAGGGGTGCAAGCCGTGCCCTGGGGACAGCCCCTGGGAGGGTGAGGGACGCAGGGACGGCAGGGCACGTGCAGGGCCCGCGCAGCTGTGCTGCGGCCACAGCAGAAGCCCCAGCCCACAGGCTCCAATGTGAAGACCACTCCTGAGGATGGTCAAGGCAGGCCAGCCAGGCGCTTGCTACCCAGCTGGGTCAGCCTCACGGCCCAGTCTGCACCGGGCTGCCCTTGGGGGGGGGGGGCAGCGTGGGAGGGGTCCTCACTGCAAACGCCTGGCAGCCAACACCCCAGCAGCAGGGGTCCGGACCTCATGCCACTCATCCAATATACCCGTTAACTGCTGACTCGGCTGCACGGGGCACGCCCTTCTTACCGCGGCCGCCATCTGTTCGGTCACCATGAAAATGACCTTTTCAACGCAGTCACCAAGCCCCCACGGCAGCTCTGGGGTCCGGTCACCAAAGATTCCCCTTTTGGCTCCTGTATCTGGATGTCAGTCCTACTGGCTTCACAACAGAGAATTCTGATTGGTTAGATTTCTTTGCAATTGTTTTCAGTCAAATTAATGGAGAACGAAAGTACAAAATTTTATCTTCTTCTTTTAATGCGATATTTTATGTACAGAATTATGTTATAATAAAAAATTCTCTGTGCTCTATAAAACAGCTGATTTAAAGCTTAGGAAGAACTATCTTGGCTAACGCCAGCTGCTGAGGGACAGTAAAACAGTTATATGAGGAAGAGGCACTTCCGAACCACCCAACCTTGCAAAAATATCCTTTAATATCCATGTGTCATTTCTTCAGAAAGACTGAAGAGTGAAAACATGTAGTGCCTGTAAAGATGTTTTTTCCCAAAAGTTTTTACTTATTTCCATCATTTCTGAATGAGCCACACCCATTGAAAATTTTACATTTCTTTGCATTTTTCTCCACTGCCTCTACTTAAATTTATGAATTTATAATGATTCTTTCTGTGATTCTTTAAAAGAATCTGGGTTAATGCCTGGTTTAAAATCGCAGGATAGTGTTATCAGCGGGCAGGAATCTTAAGATCCACTCAACTGGACGCTAGCAAGTTCACATTATTGAGCAAGAAAAGTACAAAGAAGTGCATGAGAAAAAATGTCATGAATTCACATAGAAAATAAAATGACACCAGATATATGAATACTTCCTGAATAAATCCCAGAAAAAAATTGGGGGCATCTGGGGGGCTCAGTTGGTTAAGTATCTGACTCTAGATTTCAGCTCAGCTCATGATCTCCTGGTTTTGTGGGTTCGAGCCCCACGCTGGGCTCTGTGCTGACAGCACAGAGACTGCTTCGGATTCTGTGTCTCTCCCTCTCGCTGCCCCTCCCCCTCCTCTGAAAATAAATAAATTTTAAAAATTTTAATTTCAGAAGGCATTTCCAGCCAGTACAACCACGTCATCACATGCTGGGACCCGTCTGCAGGTCCCCAGCCCCCGTGGTAGAGGCTGGGGGGGGGGCACTTCCCTACGGAACAATTCCGAGGAACGATGCAGAAGCAAGGAGAGAAGGGGACTTTGCCGGAGACACCACAGCAGTAGGTGACGCCTCGGGGAGATGGGGAGCAGCGCATGAGAGCTGGCCCGGAAACTCGCACTGGCCCCATTTCGAGTGCCACTCCCTCCCCAAGGCATTTCTTAATGACAAAGGAAGAGCCGTGAGTTCACCGTGGTGAAGAGGCAGTCACCACCTTAACCAAGTGGTCACGTTTACAGGACTGGCGACACCGCATCCCTTCGGAGTTGATGCGCTGGAAGCCAGACCACACCCCCTGTCTGGTCCTTGGGCCACGACTGCTCACCCCCAGCCGGTCCGGTAGGAGAGTCCCCCAAACTAAGCTGAGGAACCCGCAGGTGACCCGCCAGCTCCCTCACAGGTCAAGGCCCAGAGACCGAGGCCGGCTGGGCCCTGACACAGGAAGGACACTACTGGGAAGACGGGTGAGGCCCGGCGTGTCTGCCGCTCGCGGGCACCTGCGGCCAGTGCTGGCGTCCAGGTTCGCTCCAGAGCAGGGGGGCGGGTGGGCGGGAACTCTGTGGATCCTCGCAACTTTCCTGCGAGTCTAATGATTTCAGAATGTTTCTAAAAACAGCCAGGGGACTGGTTTCCGAATAGGCTCTTCGACGCAGGCCTCTGTCCCCGACGAGCCCGGGCTAACGCTGGCCGGAGGGGGGCATCCCACAGAGCAGAGCCCCACGCCGGCCTCCGGAGGCCGTGCCAAGATTCCTGCCGGAGGCCCTGCTGGAGGCTCGGCCTCTGTTCCTCCTCCGACTGCAGTCTTCCCACGCCGCCATCCAAAACCGCAGGCCCCAGCGTGGCCGCCATCCGTGCCTCCTCTCCGTGAGAGACCAGGGCTCTGTTACCCGAGGTTCCGCAAACGTGAAACCAGAAACGCCGTCGGCTACAAAGGGCGGAGAAGTTAGGTACAGACACAGAAGCAGACCGTTGCCATATTCCGAACCTCCAGGGACTGGAAAGGTGTCTGTCGGCCCACGAAGAAGAGCCAAAACCCGTCCCTTCCAGGACTGGCTGCCTGGGGCCGATCATGGGAAGAACCCTAATTACATAGAGCTGTGGGGGTGAGGCCAGTAGTGAAGGTGGTGTCCTGGCCCCTCGGGCGTTTGGAAACAGGCTTCCGACAGGCCCCGCCCACACAGAGCCTCCGCCTCCGACAGGCCCCGCCCACACGGAACCTCCCGGGTCTGTGAGCGCAGGAGAGCCTCCCTGCTGGGCCCTGGGCCTCAGCGCCTTCAGCCCATGGGGTCCGCGTGCCCAGCTTCCCGGGTGTGGCGCCGTGTCTGTCACATGCCTTCCCTGCCCAGGAGATCTCGTCTCCAACACTGGGCGCGACGACTCTCAGATCAACACAGGCAGCACGGCTGCCAGACCTGAAGTCCGCCCAGAAGGAAGGGGCGGAGTCACAGGCCTGGGCCCCGCCCCCGGGGCTGCCACCGAGGCGCGCTGAGGGCCCTGCCCTGAGGACGACTTTGCAGGTGCGCCAGTCAGAGGAGAGCAAAGGTGCCCGTATGCGCTCCAGTGCGGAGAAACCGTACTGTCAGCATAAAATAGGTCGATGTGCACGCACCAGGAGGAAAATCACCTCCACGGGCCTGCTCCACGCACTTTCTGGAAGCGATCGCAAAGAGAGTGTGTTAGTCTTCAGGCAGCTGACTTCACGCGGGGGCGAAGGGAGAATCCCGAACTATTTGGGAGAACAAACTAGGACACGTGACCAGCGGTGCCCACTTCATACTTCAGGGACGTGTATTTTCACGCTGCTGAAGAGAAAGCCTCTCTCTCTGGTTCATGGGTGGCGTTTCCCAACCGGGCGCCCTTCGGCCCCGGCCTCTCCTGTGAAGGCTGCTTGTTTTTTACGTGATCGATGTGTGACCGGAACTATGTGGAATGGTTAAAAAGAAAGTTACAAAACTTATACATTTTGCTCTGAGATCGTGTTGCAGCAGTTAGTTCTGCGAACACAATGCTAACTTTGTTGATGAATTTCAGAAAATGTTTTTCTTGCTCCCGAAACATTCCCATGATCACAAATAAGCAGAGCATGGAAACCGTGGCCACCGTGAGTCACTGTAGATGGTGCTGTGCCGTAACCCTTGCTGTGGCTTTGGTACCGGCCGCGCCCTGGCCCCTGTCCAGCCCAGAGAGGGTACCTCGCCCCGGGGGAGAGCCTGGCCGTCTCTGGTGCCGTGGGAGACGCGCAGGGGACATTGTGTTCTTGATGCCTGCGCATGTCCCTAATTAGCGTTAACGAGAGTCACACATGCGTATCCAAAGCCAGACCCCATAATGTTTCAGTTACTGTGGGGTAAATTATAGTACAGGACATATCAGTGCTTCTCAAAGTGAGTTCAGCAGGCGGAGAGGTGCTGTCGGCCGCCCAGGTGTCACAAATGCGCAGTGCCCGCAGGCCTTCGAAGACTCAGTCAAACCCTCGTGACCGCAGCAAGGCGCATGGACGACATAGAGCTGGGGGCCCAAACTGGCATCGCTGCGCCAGCTGGCAGAGAAGACTGAGCTCACAGGGTCCCCGGGGGGCCTCGCTCCTGGCCGCCCAAGTCGCAGAGCCCCCCAGGAGCTGGACCTGCTTCGACCCTGCACAGCGTCCCTGCTGGGGGTCGGTCAGGGCTCGAGGGTGCCAGGGTCACTGCTAACAGTTGAAAATGCATCCTGTCCCCCCTAGGAGAGGGATGCCCAACCCCACGTCGTCCTCTTCCCACTGAACCCAGACCCCGCCACGCTGCGGTTCCCCCAAGGGCCCAGAGCTCCCCACACTCCACGCAGAGCCCTAGCTCCCTCCTTCTCAGGCCCGCGCCCCTCAGCAGCCTTCAGTTTGCACGTCCCCGCTCCCCCTTGCATCCCCCCCGCCCACCCACAGCCACCAGCACGGCCTTGTTCTGGCCGCCAGACGCCTTCCCTGGATGCAGCAGGAGCCTCCCAAGGGGCCCCCTTCACCCGCGGACCCCGTGTTTCAGACCTCAGCCACCGAGACCTTCAAAGTCACCATGACTGTTCCCACCCTCGCCAAAGCCCGGCCACCGGGAGAGCGGTCCAACACTCGCCGTGTCCACGGAGCCTCGGACGGTCCGATCGGCCGTCAGTCCTGGCACAACAGGAGCCCAGACTCACAGACACGTGGAAGAAGATGAAACCTGAGACCCCACGTGCTCGTTAGCACACCATAACCCGGCTCGCCCCCCTCAGCGCGGCCCCTCGTCTCCCCTTGCCCCCATCTCCCCCCTCCCTCCAGCCCCTGAGGGCCGCTTCCCTGGGCGAGCCTCCCCGGTGCGCCCAGTGGGGCCACGGCCTCCTCCCAATCGCACCCGCCATGGCCGCCGCGTCTGGCCAGCGCCCCTCGGCTCCCCCGTGTTTGTTGATCTCCCGCTTCTGCCTTCGGCTCAAGGCCTGTGCCGCTGACGCGCTCAGAAGTCTGTCCAGTGCATGCCAGGTCGATGCCAGACGTCAGTCCTCTCACCAGATCAACTTTTCAGGGACTTGATGGCCGAAACCTCTGAGGCTCCGAAACCTCCGAGGCTCCGAAACCTCATTTATGGGCATCAGGTTTGCGACACAAACACGGACACTATCTTCTAATGGTGATGACTTTTTAATTTTTCTTTTCGTTTTTGCTTCTTTGGTGTTGATTTCCCTAAAGCAGTTTGGGTTATAACATCTGAACCAAACTGAAAATATATCCTTGAACGTGAAGATACTTTCTCAGCATTATTCCCACAGGGTCTCCGTCACCAAGTGCATAAATAATATTCCTGAAACTCACAGACCTAGAGTCGCTGGCCTCCCGCTGGCATGTGACACCCAATCCCGGGACTCAGGACGCCCTCGGGGAAGGAGGCTCAGACACCGGCTTCCGTGGTCAAATGCAGTCAGCAGCTCTCGTCGGGGACATCAGATTGGGACACAGGTGGCCATGGAGGGGAAGTGGCAGGTGCAGTGTGTCCCCCACCTTAGGACCAGAGGCAAGGGCAGGACCCACACGGCCCTGGGGAAGCATCACTGGGGCCCTTGCCTCAGGACAGGTGGCCTGCATGGAGGAGGTGAAGTACCGCTCCCCTCCCCTCCCCTGCGCCAAGGCCCCCAGCTGTAGGGCCACGTCCTGGGCCCCTGTTGCAACGACCAAGCTGAGGCAGCCCCAGGACCTTGTCCCCACCTAGCGTTCGTCCCCGAGGGCCCAAGCCTGGGCCCGAGGCTGTCCCCACCCCCCTCGCCGGGCAAACCTGAGCTCATCACTGGCCCCTGATGGGCCTTTCCCTGTGCGCACTGGCGCACCGAGACGCTGCTCCGCGTCAGAACGCCAGCATGGTGTCGCTCGGCGGCAGCAGACTTGGGTCAGTCACCCTCGGGCTGACGGGCACCCTGCAAGGGCTGGGCACGCTCTCGGCTGGCGACACAGCTCGCACAACAGCCTCCTGAAATAGTGAGCTCCTCGCGGGAGCCCCGCCTCTAACCACCTGCTCCTTCCTGGGCTACAGAGCCGCCCCCCAACCCCTGACCCAAGACACTGTGAGAGACGGGAAACGTGTCCACGCGCGAGAAAGAAGGGCTCACTCCACCCGCTCCCGAGGCGGGTCTGGATGGAGATCTCCACAATCATGAGGACATCAATCTCACTACTCGGGCCTCAGACGCAAGGACCAGTTTGCTCAGAGCCCCTCCCCACGTCCCTGCGTCACCAGACGCCTGCCCTGGGGGCAGACGGGATCCCCGAGGAGGCTCCAGGGCTCCTTGCCGGCCCCTGGCGGGGAGGAGGGGGAACCCCATGGTCTGGTTCCAAATCCCACCCTGCTTCCCCAAGTCCTTCAAGAGAAATGACTAAGAAAAATACTTCTGGGCCACTTGATAACAGATGTTCAGAGACGGATTCCTGGGTCCATCGCAGCCGCCCATCCCTCCGCCCCCTGCTGGGAGCACCACCCTGCAGGGCTGAGCAGGCGCTGGGAGGGGATGTTCAGGCTTCCTGTAGGCTCGTGGGGTGCGCTAGGGGCATCGGGCGAGCGTGGTCAGGTCAGGACCAGGCAGTGGGGAGCCTGCAGGCAGCTCTGAGGCTCAGCAGGCAGAGATCCCAGAGGAAGAGCTGAGGCCGACGTCGCCCTTCTAGTTTTCCTGAACGGGCGCAAGGGGCCTTTGCAGCTCCGTCCCGTCATTGGCAGTCACTGGAGGTTCACTGTCCCCGGGCAATTGGTGTGACATTTGCGGCGATTCCCAGGGAGTGGCTGGGGCCCGTCCGACATCCCCACGGCCCAGGGGGAGGGTCTGTCCTGGGGGCAGGGACTCCCAGGAACTGGCGCGCCCAACCCCACCTGTGTCCCCAGACTCCCCTTCCAATGAAACGGAGAGTGAGCACTGCCTTTTACAAAGCTTGTGACAAGAGGCCACTTGGGAGGTCCGTGGCGGGGAGTCCACGGGGGAGAGTCCACGGCAGGAGGTCCGTGGCGGGAGTCCACGGGGGAGAGTCCATGGGGGAGAGTCCATGGTGGGAGAGTCTATGGGGGGACCCAACCTGGCAGCTGCAGAGAACTGGTCACGACAAGAATGTGTCCGCTCACCACAGCAAGACAGACAAAGGGCCAGTTGGTCACTAGGTCCTCACGGAAACTATCAAACCAGGATTTTACCTGAGCTAAAGCAACCTGCAAATTTAAGTCGGAGTGGCTTTTGGAGATAAAAGGGAATCTGTGTCTCCGAGGAATGTGGGGAGGACGAACCGGGGCAGTCCGCGAACGCCGAGGATCAGGCTGCGCTGTGGGAGCAAACCTGCCCAGTCTCGGGGGTGGCACAGCAGGCGTCTGTCCCTCCTGCAGGTCAGGAGGCCTCCCCGCGGAGCAGCTTCTCCCTGGGGGGCCCTGGCTCCCCGTTCACAACCATGGGGGTTACCTGCTCCCCCCACAACGGGACCCTGGCCAGAGACGTTCGCGTACTTCCAGTTTCATGTCTAGCGGGGAGAAAAAATGAGGGGGACACGGGGTGACTGGGACGCTGATCTCTTCCGGGCGCCCGCACGGCTCACCCAGAGTCTCTCTCACACACACACACACACACACACACACACACACACACACACACGTCATTATCATCACATGACCCAGCTCCCTTTCTGTCCTGCTCCAGTTCGCTGAGATGACGCCCCTGGGGGTCCAGCTGGGACCGTCGGTAAGAGGGCCACTCGCGGTGCACGCTCACAGCAGCCCAAACTCGTGTCATCCTCACGACAGTAGCTGTCACCCCATACTCCCCCCAAAGAGCTGCAAACAGGAGCCTGGACCGGGGCCAGCGTCTGGGTGTGGGGCGGCCGGAGCCCGAGGACGCCTGATGCCCTGGCCGGCACAGTGCGCCCTGGGACCCCTCGAATCTGCCCCGAGGCTCTCGCCGAGCCCCTCCGCTCTGCCGACCCCGTCCCAGGCGCCGGGCAGCCACAGACATCAGGGCAATCGATGGCGAGCAAGGTCATCTGGGTGAGGACGGCGAGGGAGCCGGATCACGAATGCGGAGCGGGCGGATGGGAGCCAGCCCGAGTGCGGGCGCGTGTGGGCAGGTTTGCAGGAAGGCTGGGGGTAGGAGGGGCCAGTGGGGCTTGCTCTCCTGTCCCCAAGAGGCCACTGTGGCCCCACAGGAAGAGGAAGGAGGAGCCGCCCTCTCCTGGAAGCCCAGGCGGTCCCGAGTCAGCCCCCCCACCCCCCGTGCCC
>PJEM01009432.1:0-71623 GCA_004023845.1 Helogale parvula
CTGTTCATGTCTTCTGCCCATTTCTTCACTGGGTTATTTGTTTTGTGGGTGTGAAGTTTGGTGAGTTCCTTGTAGATTTTAGATACTAGCCCTTTATCTGATATGTCATTTGCAACTATCTTTTCCCATTCTGTCGGTTGCCTATTAGTTTTCTTGATTGTTTCCTTTGCAGTGCAGAAGCTTTTTATCTTGATGAAGTTCCAAGAGTTCAGTTTTGCTTTCATTTCCCTTGCCTTTGAGGATGTGTGGAAATTGCTGTGGTGGAGGACTAGGAGGTTTTTTCCTACTTTCTCCTCGAGGGTTTTGATGGTTTCCTGTCTCACAGTCAGGTCTTTCAGCCATTTTGAGTTTATTTTTGTGTATGGTGTAAGAAAGTGGTCTAGTTTCATTCTTCTGCATGTTGCTGTCCAGTTCTCTCAGCACCACCTGCTAAAGAGGCAGTCTTTTTTCCATCGCATACTCTTTCCTACTTTGTCAAAAATTAATTGGTCGTACATTTGTGGGCCCAGTTCTGGGTTCTCTATTCTATCCCATTGTTTTATGTGTCTGTTTTTATGCCAATACCATACTGTCTTGATGATGACATCTTTGTAGTAGAGGCTAAAGTCTGGGATTGTGATGCCTCCTGTTTTGGTTTTCTTCTTCAATATTACTTTGGCTATTCGGGGTCTTTTGTGGTTCCATATGAATTTGAGGATAGTTTGTTCTAGCTTTGAGAAGAACACTGGTGCAATTTTGATGGGGATTGCATTGAATGTGTAGATTGCTTTGGGTAGTAATGACATTTTCACAATATTTATTCTTCCGATCCATGAACAGGGAATGTTTTTCCATTCCTTGGTGTTTTCTTCAGTCTTTTTCATAAGTTTTCTATAGTTTTCATTATACAGGTCTTTTACATTCTTGGTTAGGTTTACTCATTGGTATTTGATGGTTTTTCGTGCAATCGTGAATGGGATCAGTTTCTTGATTTCTCTTTCGGCAGCTTCATGTGTGGTGTATAGGAATGCAACTGATTTCTGTACATTGATTTTGTATCCTGCAACTTTACTGAATTCATTAATCAGTTCTAGAAGGCTTCTGGTGGAGTCTTCTGAATTTTCCATGTAGAGTATCACGTTATCTGAGAATAGTGAAAGTTTGACTTCTTTTTGCCAATTCTGATGCGTTTTATTTCCTTTGCTCTCTGATTGCTGATGTTAGGACTTTCAGCACTATGTTAAACAGCAGTGGTGACAGTGGACATGCCTGTCGTGTTCCTGATCTCAGGGGGAAAGCTCTCAGTTTTTCCCCATTGAGGATGATATTGGCTGTGGTCTTTCATAAACTGCTTTATAATGTTTAGGTAGTTTCCTTCTATTCTGACTTTCTCAAGGGTTTTTATTAAGGAAGGGTGCTGTATTTTGTCAAATTCGTTTTCTGCATCTATCGACAGGATTATATGGTTTTTTCCCCCTTCTTTTGTTAATGTGATGGATCACATTGATGGATTTGCGAATATTGAACCAGCCCCTGTAACCCAGAAATGAATCCCATTTGATCATGATGAATAATTCTTTTTATATGCTGTTGAATTTGATTTGCTAGTAACTTAATGAGTATTTTTGCATCTGTATTCATTAAGGATATTGGTCTGTAGTTCTCTTTTTTGGCTGCGTCTCTGTCTTGTTTGGGTATCAAGGTGATGCTGGCTTCGTAGAATGAGTTTGGAAGTTTGCCTTCTATTTCTATTTTTTGGAATAGTTTGAGAAGAATGGGTATGAGCTCTGTTTTAAATGTCTGGTAGAATTCCCCTGGGAAGCCATCTGGCCCTGGGCTGTTATTCGTTGGGAGATTTTTGATAACAGATTCAATTTCTTCACTGGTTATCCGTGTATTCATGCTTTCTATCTCTTCCCGTTTGAATTTTGGCAGTGCATGTGCATTTCGGAATTTGTCCAATTCTTCTGTGTTGTCCAGTTTGTTGGCATATAATTTTTCATAGTAGTCTCTGATGATTGCTTGTATTTCTACGGGATTGGTTGTAATAGGTCCTTTTTCATTCATGATTTTGTCTATCTGGGTGCTCTCCCTTTTCTTTCTGAGGAGCCTGGCTCGAGGTTTATCAATTTTGTTTATTTTTTCAAAGAACCAACTCTTGGTTTCATTGATCTGCTCGACTGTTCTTTTGGATTTGATATCATTTATTTCCGCCCTGATCTTTATTATTTCTTTTCTTCTGCAGGGTTTGGGGTGCTCTTGCTGCTTCCCCTCTAGTTCCAGTAGGTGCTCTGTTAGATTTTGAATTTTCGCTCTTTCTAGTTTGTTGAGATTGGCCTGGATTGCAATATACTTTTTTCTTAGGACTGCCTTGGCTGCATCCCTGATATTTTGGATTGTTGTAGTTTCATTTTCCTTTGTTTCCATATATTTTTTAATTTCTTCTCTAATTGCCTGATTAATGCAATCATTCTTTAGTAGGGTGGTTTTTAACCTCTATAGTTTTGGAGGTTTTCTAGTCTTTTTCCTGTGTTTAATTTCAAGTTTCATAGCATTGTGATCTGAAAGTGTGCATGGTATGATCTCTATTCGTTTATACTTATGGAGGGCTGCTGTATGCCCCAGTATGTAATCTATCTTGGAGAATGTGCCGTGTGCACTCGAAAAGAAGGTGAATTTCCTAACTTCAGTGTGCAGAGTTCTAAATATATCTCTCAGTTCCATCGTTCCAATGTGTCGTTCAGGTCCATTGATTCCTTAGTCATTTTCTGTCTGGTTGATCTATCCATTTCTGTCAGTAGAGTGTTAAAGTCCCCTGCAATTAGCACATTCTTATCAATAAGATTGTTTCTTTCTGTGATTAATTGTTTTGTGTATTTGCATGCTCCCGAATGTGGTGCATAGATGTTTATAATTGTTAGCTCTTCCTGATGGAGTTATCCTGTAATTATTATATAATGTCCTTTTTCATCTCTTGTTACTGCCTTTACTTTAAAGTCCCGTTTGTCTAATATAAGTATGGCTACTCCAGCTTCTTTTGGCTTCCAGTCGCATGATAGATATTTCTCTATCCCTTTTCTTTCAACCTGAAGGTGTCTTCTCGACGAAAATGAGTCTCTTGTAGACAACAAATAGATGGGTTTTGTTTTTTTATCCATTCTGCACACTGTATCGTTTGGTTGGAGCATTCAGTCCATTTAAATTCAGTGTTATTATTGAAAAATGTGAGGTTAGAGTCATTGTGTTCTCCCTAGAATTCATGTTTATAGTGTTGTCTCTGGTGCCTTGTTTTCTTTGCAACATTTCTCTTATAGAGTCCCTCTTAGGATTTCTTGTAGGGCTGGTTTGGTGGTCATGAATTCTATCAATTTTTGTTTATTTGGGAACACTTTTATCTCTCCTTCTGTTTTGAATGACAGGTTTGCTGGATAAAGGATTCTTGGCTGGATGCTCTTTCTGTTCATCACCTTGAAGATTTCCTGCCATTCCTTCCTGGCCTGCCAAGTTTCGTTAGATAGGTCTGTAACCACTCTGATAGGTTTCCCTTTGTATGTGAGGGCCCTTTTCTCCCTAGTTGCTTTCAGAAGTCTCTCTTTATGTTTATATTTTGCCAGTTTCAGTATGATTTGTCGTGCCGAAGGTCGATTCACGTTATGTCTTAAGGGGATTCTTTGTGCCTCTTGAATTTGAATGTCTCTTTCTTTTCCCAGATTTGGGAAATTCTCAGCTATAATTTGGTCTACTATCCCTTCTGAACCTTTCTCTCTGTCTTCCTCTTCAGGAATTCCTATGATTCGGTTGTTGTTCCATTTGATTGTATCACTCAGGTCTCGAATTCTCCTTTCCTGCTACTTGATTAATTTCTCTCTTTTTTTTCAGCTTCCTCTTTTGCTATAACTATATTTTCTAATTCACCTATTCTTCTCTC
Source organism: Helogale parvula (assembly GCA_004023845.1). Classification (NCBI taxonomy): domain Eukaryota; kingdom Metazoa; phylum Chordata; class Mammalia; order Carnivora; family Herpestidae; genus Helogale; species Helogale parvula. Next base: position 3,908 of record PJEM01009432.1, read on the forward strand.
TGTGTCGCCAATCCTTGAGGTGCCTACCTCCAGTTTGTTATTCACCTCATCTATAGCCCTTTTTTCTCAACACACCTATTTTCAAAGTGCCTAGTCATGGTCTCAGTTGATTCTTTAATGCTTTTCTCAACCCCAGCGATTAATTTCATGACAAATATTTTAAATTCTTCATCCAGTATGTTGTCTAGATCTGCCTTGAGTTGTTCTTTGGCTGTGACTTCCTCCAGGAGGTTCTGCAGGGGAGAGTTCCTACATTTTGTCATTTTTGGTTGTTTTCTGTCTCTTTTCACCTTTAGAAAGCTCGTTGTGCACTGTACACCTGTATGATTTCTCTGTTAAAGGCGGTTTATTGACTGTCCAGGGCCTGTCGTTTCAAGAAATATTCTTTTAATGGTGTCTCTCAGTTTCTCTTGTTGTGTCTGTGAATATTTTATTTCTCTACTCAGCAATATTTGGGACTCGCTGTCATGCACACTTTGGCTTGTTTCTTGGTGTAGCCCTAAGAACGAAAACAGACAGACAAACACAGAGGTAACAGTAACACACAAACACACCAACAAATCAAACAAACAAACACATTAAAAGGGGGAAAGAAAAAAAAAGAAAATGGAGAGGAAGTGGATGAAAAGAAGAGAAGAATAAAAGAATAAAAAAAGAAAAAAAATAAAGGGGGTCAGAGATAACAAAGGACAGTGGACAGTCTAAAAGTGTATGACCAGTTGAGGGGAGAGGTAGTGGTGAGATATAGGAGAATATATCTGGATTGCAAGAAGGTAAAAAAAAATGGGAGAAAGGAAAAAGGAAAATATGGAGTAAAAATTTTTAAAAAATTAATTAAAAAAAGCAATAATAATAAAAATACATACAAAAATAGAAGAAAGGAAAAAATGAAGACAAAAAGACAAAGGGAAAAAATTATTTTAAAAACCCCAGCAGCCACCCCTCGTGAATAGGCGTGGCTTGGTGTGGTAGGTCTAGGAGGCTGCTCTTAGAGGCTCCGCCTTGGTGTCAGCAGAGATTAGCATGGCGACACGGTAAGCTCCACTGAACTAAGCACTGTAGGCCACTCTAATGAATCCGATCTCCTTGTGCGGTGGTTGAGCCGAGTTGAATTTTCCAGGCCTGCCTCGGTTCAAAGTTCCAGTCCATGAACTTTTATGCTACCACATATGAGATGTATTTGCTTTGATGGCTGGCTTTTTAGGGAGAGGAATCAGTTTGTCTTGGCTCAGGCAGGGGCAGCTGGAAATGAGCTGGGAGCTCCTGCAGCCTGAGCGCGGCCCAAGCCTCCACCACCACCAGCTCCCTGCCTGGATCGCGCAGAGGTGGGGGCTATTTTTTCCCTGTTGGCACCCGGGATTCAGGATTCACACAGCCAATGCTAGGGGCGAGATGCACCATGGAAATGAGGTGTGTGCTCCCACTCCCAAAACCGAGGTCGAAGTGAGCACCCCTGACACTGTTGCTGCTGCGGCTGCTGACTCCCCGTCAGGATGGCGCAGGGCTGGAAGCTGTTCTTTCTCTTGCGCCACCCTGGTTTAGGATTTGGGCTACCCATCAGTTATCTATGGAGTGAGCTTCTCTCACCATGTGCGGTTAGGCTTTCTTTACCTCTTCCCCAGAGACTGTACTATGAGTGTGTTCAGTCTCTCTGTCTCTTCCCTTTGTCTCTCGGGCTCCACGTGCTTGCCCCGTGTTGGGCTGGGGCTCCCACCTCCCCTGCCCATCTTGGGCTGGCCCGTTTTCCAATCTCCCCAGTTCGCACTCACTCACTCAGGCATCTTTGAGGTTGTCTTCTTTCCGTATTTTCTCCTTCTTCTCTTGCAGATGAGAGTAATGTCCTTCTCAGTTCGATAGATGGGGCAGACGAAGTTTACAGAGCTCCCTTCCTCTCCGCCATCCAGAGTGATTAATGATAGAGATGGATTTAGTGTCATTATGTTATCTTTAGGTTTCACGCTTGTGGCGATCTCTCTGATCCTTTGTAGTCTTCGCTGCATTCCACTCACAGAGTCCCCCTTAGGATGTCTTGTGCAGCTGGTGTAGTTGTGATGAATTCCTTCAGTTTTGTTTGTCTATGAACACCTTTATCTCTCCTTCTATTCTGAATGACAGGGTTGCTGGATAAAGGATTCTTGGCTGCATATTTTTCCTATTCAGCACATTGAAAAAAATCCTACCACTCCTTTGTTGCCTGCCAAGTTTCAGTGGATAGGTCTGCTACTACCCTTGTGTGTCTACCCTTGTAGGCTAAGGTCCGTTTGTCCCTGGCTGATTTTAGAATTCTCTTTGTCTTTGTAATTTGCCAGTTCTGTTATGCTGTGTTGTCGCATAGACTTGTGTTTTATTGCTTTTGAAAGGCGTTCTCCTGGACGTGCCTATCTGTTTCCTTCCCCAGATTATGATCTCAGCTATAATTTTGCAAATAAAACTTCTGACCCTTTCTCTCTCTTCTTCTTCTGGAACTCCTAGGATGCAGATGTTAGTACGTTTCATTGAATCTCTCAGGTCTCTAATTCTCCCCTCATGATCTAGTAATTCTTTTCCCTCTGTTTTTGAGCTTCGTTATTTTCCATTCCTTTATCTTCTGTTTTACCTATTTTCTCCTCTGCTTGTTCCGTCCTTGCTGTCACTGCATCTTCGTTTATTTTGCATCTCTTTTACAGCATTTATTAATTCATGGTGACTATTTCCTAGGTCTTTGATCTCTGCAGCAAGAGAATCTCTGCTGTCTTCTAGTGTTTTCTCAAGCCCAGCTATTAGTGTTATGACTTTTATTCTAAATTCTTGTTGAGATATACTGTTTATATCTCTTTTGAGCAAATCTCTAGCTGTCTTTTCTTCCTGGAATTTCTTTTTAGGAGAATGCTTCTATTTCATCATTTAGGCTAGTTTCCTGTCTTTTACGTGGTTAGTAGCTTGTTATGTGGCCTGCATCTGCAAGTACTCCTACATCAAAGGGATCATACAGTTTCCAGGGCCTGGGACTTCAGGAAATGTTTTTGGTGTGTGTTGCCTGCATTCTGTTCTTACATCTTTGGTTGCTTTATCTTACTGCTCGTAGTGGTGGATTGTTTGGACCTCCACCAGGTGTGCTCTAATTTGTTCATTGATATAACCCTAGAAAAAGGGAAAGGGGGACAGGCAAATTTTATTCTGCTCAAAGGGAGAGATGAAAGGGGCAGGAAAAAATACCAGGCAGAGAATCCAGGAAACTAAAAGGGTTAATCCAGAGAGAGAGAGAGAATGGGGGAGGGGGGGAATAAAGAAAGAGATACAGAAAAGGTGTAAGAAGAATAGAGTAAAAGTGCCTGATTCTGCAAAGACACAATACAGAGAAAGAAAGAAAATATGTATGTGTATATGTATATATAGATAGATAGATAGATAGATAGATAGATAGATAGATAGATAGATATAGATATATATTGAGACCAAAAACAAAACAGAAACTTTGAGCCCATTCCAAAGGCAAAGAAAAGGAATGGAGAAGAGAAGGAAATAAATGAAAAGAGAGAAAAAAGACTAATATACAAGACCAAAGGGCAGTTGTTTCTGGCACCTGGGACCTGGGGCTGTGCTGGTCTGGAGGCGGGGTCGTCTGCCTCAGTCCATGTCACTCTCACTCCTGTACATAAGCAGGTACCAGGATCCTGCCCGGGGTGCGGGGGTTTGGTGTAAGCAGGTCCCGCATCCACTAGGGGCCGCTGTTCTGCCTGAAGCCCCACAGTATGGTGATGGAAAGGAAAATGGTGAAACCCCAGGGTCTCCTCTCCAGACCTGGTGTCCTGAACCACGCAGTGCAGGGCCGTCACCGACCAGAGGAATGGCTGGCCTGTCCTGTACTACAGTCTCCTGTGACTCGCTGGGGCTCAGCTGGGATTCAAACCCCAAGGTCTTAAAAGATCCTGCTCCTGGCAGACCATTTTGGGTAGCACCACCCCCTAGATGACAAAGTGCCTTTGGCTGGTGGGTGCCTGCAGGGTTTTCTGTCCTTGGGGGATAATATACCCTATTGCCTAGTACTCCAGTGAGGGGACTGCTCTCTCTCTCAGTGCACCCCCCCCCCCCACTACCAAGTCCCTGAGGTTGCCACCACCCCAGGGCCAGCTACCCTCTCCCCAGGAGTGCCACAAGGGCACTCACCCATGGCAGGCTCTGGTCCTGAGAAAGCTGTGCAGCCCTGAAAACTCCAGTCTTAACTCCTCATCTGTTTGCGAAGTAGAAAGTAGCTCTCTCTATATTTCTCACTCCCCTCTGTGGTCTAGAGAGGTTTTCTCTTGTAGAAATACAATCTCACACTTCCACAGTCTCTCTCTCTCTCTCCCCTTTGTCTCTCCACAGAAGGGGCTCCCTCCCCTCCATGTCTACACCTCCCGTTTTGTCTCCTCCAGTTCTCAAACACAGCACCTCTGTCCTACCAGGCTCAGATTTTTTCCTGTCACTCAGCAGCCTGTAATTCTGGGCATTCCAATATTCTGACTCAATGCTGCTGTGTTTGAGGGACAAGGGAAATCCCAGCCCCCTACTTCTCTGCCATCTTAACTCCTCTTCCAACATGTATCAGATCTTGAAATACAACATAATCAGTCAATTGTATGTATTCTGGAAGGATAACCACAATAAATAGTTACCATGTGTTGCGGAACATAGTTACTTTTTATTTTCTCTTGAGTGGAACTTTAAAGATCTATTCTCGTATAAATTTACAAGTATACAATATACGACATCATGAATTTTGCCTTTAAATCTGCATCAGCTCATGAAACTTGAGGGCAGAATGAGACAGGACAACATATGATAAGTAACTGTAGGGGAATTTTGGGGGATGTAATGTATCATCAAGGATGCCAGTTGGTGACTGAGAGGTCAGTTGATCTCTTTCTAGGAATGGAGAATCAAGAAGAAAAGCTCTTGTTTGGATTGAATTGTGCCACCCTCCAAGCTATGTTCATAATATAACACCTGGTACATTTGAAATTGACTTTATTTGAAAATAGAATCTTTGCAACTGTGATCAAGTTCAGAGGAGGTCATACCTGAATACGGTGGCTTTGATTCCATTGGCCTGTTTCCCTAGAGTAAGAAGGGAAACCAGAGACACAGACACGGGGAGAATGCCATGTGACCATAGAGGCCAAGTTGGAACAATGATGAATCTGCAGCCAAGGATGCCAGGGATTCCTGGCAACAGCAGAAGCTCTAATAAAGGCATAGAACACATCCTCCTTTAGAATCTTCATGAAGAGGGTGTCCTGGATGACATCTGAGTGTGGACTGTCCTCCAGAGCTGTGGGAGAGTAAGTGTCTTGTTTTACGTCCCCAGTATTGGTACTTTTTATGGCAGCCCTAGGGAAGGAACACAGCTACTTTGGGTGGTGAGACGTATTACTGTGAACATCCAAGTAGATATGTCAGGATGGACAAGGGACAGTATGAGATTGTACTTGGAGAGATGGCTAGGATCCTGATACACTGGCACAGTTGTCTCTGGTGGTTCAGTTGAAGTGTCCTTGTTTTTTATTTAATTTTTTAAATGTTTATTTTATTTACTTTGAGAGGGAGAGAGAGCATGAGCAGGGAAGGAGCAGAGAGAGAGGGAGAGACAGAATCCCAAGAAGGCTTCATTTCATCAGCGCAGAGCCGAGCTCTGGGCTGGAGTCCACAAACTGTGGGATCATGACCTGAGCTGAAATCAAGAGTCTAAAGCTTAACCAACTGAACCACCCAGGCGCTCCATTATTTTTTAATTAATTTTTTTATTTCAAAAAAAATTTAAAGTTTATTTATATTGAGATAGAGACAGAGAATGAGCAGGAGAAGGACAGGGAGGGAGAGAGAGAGAGAATCCCAAGTAGACTCTGCACAATCAGCACAGAGCCTATTGAACAGTGAGATCATGACCTGAGCCCAAAACAAGTGTCAGACCCCTAACTGATTGAGCCACCCAGGCGCCTGGAAGCATTGTTATTTTGTAATGGGAAATGGGTAAAAAAAATTAAAGGTAAAGGATTTTTGGTTTTAGAAGAATCAGAAAAGTAATGGTCACTGACATGGGAGACTATTAGGCTGCATAGTTTCAAAAAAGCTGCCTGAAGGCCATTTTCGCAGAGAGTGGCTGATAGCAAGTCTCAGTGGAAGGTGACTGGGAAAATGGACTGAGAATAAATATGACTTCAGCAGGAGCTGCTGGTGGGTCTTTGCATTTACACAGTGCTTTACAATTATTTATGAATGTTCAGATCCTCTGTGTTATTTATTTCCTACAGCACCATGAAACAACATTATCCTTACTTTACTGCTAAGCACATTCTGGAACAGAGAGATTAAATTCTGACTTGAAATGACACAACTAACATCTATGGGGCCTAGATATGAACCCAGACATACAGCCTCCAAAAGGATGCTCTTTCCCTGTCCCTTGGGAAGATGTTTTAGATTGCTTCCAATTAGCCTTCATTCTTACCAGATGGAGACTACAGGTTAAAAGGCTATGATTCTCCACACTGTTTTTCAGAGCGGCTGCACCAGTTCAAATTCCCAACAACAGTGTATGAGGGTGTCCGTTTCTCCACATCCTCGCCAGCATCTATAGTCTTGATTTGTTCATTTTAAAACTCTGACCGTTGTGAGGTGGTATCTCAGTGTGGTTTTGATTTGTATTTCCCTGATGATGAGTGACGCTGAGCATCGTTTCATGTGCCTCTAGGCCATCTCGATATCCTCTTTGAAGAAGTTTCTATTCAGGTCTTCTGCCCACTTCTTCACTGGATCATTCAATTTTCGTGTATGGAGTTTAGTGAGCTCCTTGTATATTTTGGATACTTGCCTTTATCTGATATGCCATTTGCCACTATCTTTTCCCATTCTATCGGTTGCCTATTAGTTTTTTTGATTGTTTCCTTTGCCTTGCAGAAGCTTTTTATCTTGATGAGGTCCCAATGGTTCACTTTTGTTCTTGATCTTCTTGCCTCTGGGGATGTGTCGAGGAAGAAATTGCTGTGATTGAGGTCTAGGAGGCTATTTCCTGCTTTCTCCTCTAGGGTTTTGATGGTTTCCTGCCTCACATTCAGGTCCTTTATCCGTTTTGAGTTTATTTTTGTGAATAGTGTAAGTAAGTGGTCTTATTTCATTCTTCTACATGTTGCTGTCCAGCTTTCCCAGCAGCACCTGTTGAAGATGCTGTATTTTTTCCATTGGATACTCTTTCCTGTTTCATCAACGGTTAATTGGCCATACACTGGTGGGTCTTGTTCTGGGCTCTCTATTCTATTCCATTGGTCCATGTGTCTGTTTTTGTGCCAGTACCATACTGTCTTGGTGATGATAGCTTTGTAGTAGAGGCTAAAGTCTGGGATTGTGATGCTTTCTGTTTTAGTTTTCTTCTTCAATATTACTTTGGTTATTCGTGGGTTTTTTTTTTTTTTTTGTGGTTCCATACGAATTTTAAGAGTGTTTGTCCGAGGTTTGAGAAGAATGCTGGTGTAATTTTGATCGGGATTGCATTGAATGTGTAGATTGCTTTGCATAATAATGACAGTTTAACAATGTTTATTCTTCCAATCCATGAGCATGGAATGATTTTCCAATTCTCTGTGTCTTCTTCAATTTCCTTCTTAAGTCTTCCATAGTTTTCAGCATACAGGTCTTTTCCATCTTTGGTTAGGTTTATTCCTAGCATTTTGATTTTTTTGTGCAGTTGTGAATGGGATCTGTTTCCTGATTTCTCTTTCTGTTTCTTCATTTTTGGTGTATAAGAATGCAACCGATTTCTGTACATTGATTTTGTACCCTGCAACTTTAATGAATTCATGGATCAGTTCTAGAAGGCTTCTGGTGCAGCCTATAGGATTTTCCATGTAGAGTATTATGTCATCTGCGAAGAGTGAAAGTGTGACTTCATCTTTGCCGATTATGATGTCTTTTATTTCCTTTTGTTGTCTGATTGCTGATGCTAGGACTTCCAGCACTATCTTAAACAACAGCGGTGAGAGTGGACATTCCTGTCGTGTCTTTGATTTTAGGGGAAAGCTCTGTTTTTCCCCATTGAGGATAACATTGGCTGTGGGTTTTTCATAAATGGCTTTTATGATGCTTAAGTACGTTCATTCTATCCCGACTTTCTCTAGAGTTTTTATTCAGAAGGGATGTTATACTTTGTCAAATGCTTTTTCTTCATCTGTCGACAGGATCATATGGTTTTTATCTTTTCTTTGGTTAATGTGATGCATCAAATTGAGGGGTTTGAGAATATTGAACCAGCCTTGTAGCCCAGGAAAAATCCCACTTGATCATAATGGATAATTCTTTTTATATGCTGTTGAATTCGATTTGCTAGTATCTTGTTGAGTATTTTTGCACCTGTATTCATTAAGGATATTGGCCTGTAGTTTTCCTTTTTTGTTGGGTCTCTGTCTGGCTTAGAAATCAAAGTGACATGTGCTTCGTAGAATGAATCTGGAAGTCTTCCTTCAATTTCTATTTTTTGGAATAATGAGAAGGATAGGTGTTAACTCTGCTTTAAATATCTGGTAGAATTTCCCTGGGAATCCATCAGGCCCTGGGCTTTTACTCGTTGGGAGATTTTTGATAACTGATTCAATTTCTTCACTGTTTATGGGTCTGTTCAGATTTTCTATCTCTTTCCGTTTTAATTTTGGTAGTGTATGTGCATTTAGGAATTTGTCCATTTCTTTTAGATTGTCCAGTTTGTTGGCATATAATTTTTCATTGTAATCTCTGATGATTGCTTGTGTTCCCGAGAGATCTGTTGTAATCCATTTTCCCTCATGATTTTGTCTATTTGAGTGTTCTCTCTTTTCTTTCTGAGGAGCATAGCTAGAGGTTTATGAATTTTGTTTATTTTTTCAAAAATCCAACTCTTGGATTCATTGATCTGTTCAGTTGTTTTTGTGGATTCTATCTTGTTTAATTCTGCTCTGATCTTTATTGTTTCTCTTCTTTTGCTGAGTTTGGGGTGCTCTTGCTGCTCCCTTTCTAGTTTCCTTACGTGCTCTGTTAGGTTTTGAGTTTGTACTTTTTTTAGTTGGTTGAAAGAGGACTGGATTGCAATAAACTTTCCTCTTAAGACTGCCTTTGCCACATCCCCGAGAGTTTGGATTGTATCCTCATTTTCATTTGTTTCCATATATATTTTTAATTTCCTCTCTAATTGCCTGGTTCACCCAATCATTCTTTAGTAGGGTAGTTTTTAACCTCCTCATTTTTGGAGGTTTTCCAGACTTGTTCGTGTGGTTGATATTGATTTTCATAGCATTGTGATCTGAAAGTGTATATGGTATGATCTCAATTCTTCTGTATTTATGGAGGGCTGTTTTATGACCCAATATGTGATCAACTTGGAGAATGTGCCATGTGCACTTGAGAAGAAAGTGAATTCCCTAGTTTCAGGATATATAGATATATAGATATAAATATATCTATTAATTCCATCTGCTCCAGTATGCAATTCAGGTTCAATGTTTCTTTAGTGATTTTTTTTTTTTTGGTCTGGTTGACCTATTGATTGTTGTATGTGGGGTATTAAAGCCCCCTGCAATTAGCACATTCTTGTCAATAAGATTGCTTCTGTTTGTGATTAGTTGTTTTATGTATTTGGAAGCTCTCGATTTCAGCACATAAATGTTTATAATTGTTAGCTTTTCCTGATGGAGAGACCCTGTAATTATTAAATAATGTCTTTCTTCATCTTTTGTTACTGCCTTTATTTGAAAGTCCAGTTTGTCCGATATAAGTATGGCTAGTCCAGTTTTTTTGGCGTCCAGTCACATGGTAGATTTTTCTCCATCCTCTTATGTTCAATCTGAAGGTGTCTTCAGGTCTAAGGTGAGTCTCTTGTAGACAGCAAATAGATGGGTTTTGGTTTTTGATCCATTCTGCTACCCTGTGTCCTTTGACTGGAGCATTCAGTCCATTTACATTCAGTGTTATTATTGAAAAATGTGGGTGTAGATTCATTGTGTTCCCTGTAAAGTACATGTTTGCAGTGATGTCTCTGGTACCTTATATTCCTTCCTCCATTTCCCTCATAGAGTCCCTCTTAGGATTTCTTGTAAGGGTGGTTTGGTGGTGATGAATTCTCTCAACTTTTCTTTATTTGGGAAAACCTTTATCTCTCCTTTTATTTTGAATGACAGGCTCGCTGGTTAAATAATTCTTGGTCGCATATTCTTCCTGTTCATCACATTGAAGATTTTCTGACATTTCTTTCTGGCCTGCCAAGTTTCAGTAGATAAGTCTGTGACCATTTTGATAGGTTTCCCTTTGTATGTTAAGGCCCTTTTCCCCTAGCTGCTTTCAGAATTCTCTCTTTATCTTTATATTTTGCCAGTTTCACTATGATCTGTTGTGCTGAAGGTTGGTTTATGTTATATCTTATGGGAGTTTGGTATGCCTCTTGAATTTCAGTGTCTTTCTCTTTCCCCAGATTGGGGAAATTTTCGTGTATAATTTGGTCCAGCACCCCTTCAAGACCTCTGTCTTTATCTTCCTCCTCAGGAACTCCTATGATATGGACCTTGTTCTGTTTGATTCTATCATTCAGGTCTCTGATTCTCCTTTCATGCTCCTGTATCAATTTCTCTCTCTTTTTCTTGGCTCTTTCTTTTGCTATAACTGTGTCTTCTAATACACCTATTCTCTTCTCTGCTTCTTCAATCCGTGCATTGGCAGCCTCCATCTTGTTATTCACCTCATTTATAGCATTTTTTTTTTACTCGTCATAGCTATTTTGAAGGTTCCTAGTCTTTGTATCAATATCATTTCTGACAACTTCTATGCTTTTTCAGCCCATTGATTAATTTTATGATAACCATTCTAAAAACTTGTTCAGTTAAGTTGTTTATGCCTGTTTTGAGCAATTCTGTAGTGTGATTTCTTCCTTGAGTTTTTTTAGAGGAGAGTTCTCTCTTTGAATTATTTTGGCTAGCTTTCTGTCTCTTGTCAGTTTTAAAAGCTTTTTCTGTAATGTGCACCTATTAGTATTTTTCTATTGAAAGAGGCTCTTTGAGTGTCTAGGGTCTGTTGTTTCAGGAGATGTTCTTTTAATGATGTCTCTTGTTTTCTCTTGTTATGTCTGTCATTAATTTATTTCCCTACTCAGCGATATTTGGGACTTTCCACTATGTGTGCTTCGGGTTGTTTCTTGAGTTAGCCTCTGCCATCCATGAGATTGCTGTCGATAAGGGGTGTGTGCACAAACCTCCATTCTTGGAGATCAGAAAGCTGTGGCTTTTAATTCTTCTCAGTTTGATTATTGTGGGTGGACAGAGGTAATGGGGCTCCTTACTTCTCCGCCATCTTGCTGCTAAATCCTACTGCATTTCTTACACACACACACACACAATTACATATGTAAACTTGTATATTGGCAAATCATTTGTACAAGTTAATCCCACCGTGATTTTATCTTTTATATTTTAATGCCTTCTTAGTCCTTATCGATATGATAATGTGAAATATAGCATTATTTTATTCTTTTTTTAAGTTTATATATTTATTTAGAGAGAGAGAAATAGAGAAAAGTCAAGCAAGTGCAAGTGTGGGAGGGGCAGAGAGAGAGGGAGGGAGAGAATCCCAAGCAGACTCTGCACTGTCAGTGCAGAGGCTGATGTGGGGTCAAATTCACAACAGTGAGATCACGACCTAAGCTGAAATCAAGAGTTGGTTGCTTAACTGACTGAGCCACCCAGGCATTCCTCATTATTGTATTCTATGGTGTTTTAGTATATTTTTTTCTAGGGATGATTTCCCTCTTTCATTTTGTGAGTGCCGCCTTTATCATACACATTTAAGAATTTCCCAGCAATTTATTTCTTTAAGTGTGTCTATATTTATACAGGTGTGCATTAGACTGAAGTATAATTTGTTTTTATTTGCTCTTCTCAGCAGGTGTGAAATCGGGATCTTCCCTGTTGCACATTGAGACTGCTTCAAATACTTTTTAAATTCATTCTATTAGGATTTTTTTGTGTGCTAGATTTCAAAAGTCTTATGAGATTTTAAAATGTACTATAATATTTTCCCCCTTCCCTTCCCTCATAGTCTTCTGTTATGTTTCTCAACATCCACGTATGAGTTGAAATATATAGTATCTGTCTTTCTCTGCCTGACTTATTTCACTTAGTATAATACCCTTGAGTTCTATCCACATTGCTGTAAATGGTAGGATTTCATTCTTTCTCATTGCCAAGTAGTATTCCATTGTATATATATTAAACCACATCTTTATCCATTCATCCATTGATGGACATTTGGGCTCTTTCCATAATTTGGCTGTTGTTGAAAGTGCTGCTATAAACATTGAGGTACATGTGTCTCTTTGAAATAGCATTCCTGTATCCTTTGTATAAACCCCTAGTAGTGCAATTGCTGGATCAGAGGGTAGTTCTGTTTATAATTCTTTGAGAAGTCTCCATACTGTTTTCCAGAGTTTCTGCACCAGTTTGCATTACCACCAACAGTGCAAAAAAGATCCTCTTTCTCTGCACCCTCACCAATAGCTGTTGTTGCTTGAGTTTTTAATTTTAGCTCTTCTGCCTGGTGTGAGGTGATATCCTCTTGGTGGTTTTGATTTGTATTTCCTTGATGATGAGTGATGTTGTGTATCTTTTCGTGTGTCTGTTAGCCATCTGGATGTCTTCTTTGAAATGTGTCTATCCATGTCTTACTCTCATTTCTTTACTTGATTAATTGATTTTAGGATGTTGGGTTTAAAAAGTTCTTTATAGATTTTGATACTAACCCTTTATCTAATATGTAATATCTAATATGCATATCCAATATGCAAATATCTTCTCCCATTCCATCAGTTGCCTTTAATTTTGCTGATTGATTCCTTTGCTGTGCAGAAGTGTTTTCTCTTGATGAGGCCCCAATAGTTTTCCTTTCCTTTGGAGAGATGTAAAGTAGGAAATTGCTGTTGCTGAGGTCAGAGAGGTTGTTGCTTATTTTCTTATCTAGGATTTTGATGGCTTCCTATCTTAAGTTTAGGTTTTCCATCAATTTTGAGTTTATTTTTTGTGTATCGTATAATAAAGTGATCCAGGCTCATTCTCCTGCATGTCACTGTCCAATTTTCAACACCATTTGCTAAAAAGACTATCTTTTTTTGCATTGGATACTCATTCATGTTTTGTCAAAGATTAGTTGGCCATCCATTCGTGGGTTCATTTCTGGGTTCTCTTTTCTGTTCTACTGATTTATGTGTCTGTTTTTATACCTGTACCATACTATCTTGATTACTGCTTTGTAATACAGCTTGAAGTCTTGAATTGTGATGTCTCTAGCTTTGGTTTTCTTTTTCAACATTACTTTACCTGTAAGATTTAAAAGATGGAGGCAGAGATGGGAGGAAAGAGGCTACGTTATGGAGCCAAGAAAGCCTTTATTGGGATCTGCAATTACCGGGCGAGCCCCCATGGCCCAGGGAGAGAAGAGTGGGGGATATCGCGCCTGATAGGCAATGGGCGGGGGTTTTATGGGTGAGGGGTTCTGGGTTTGACCTTGGGAGGGCAGATTATCAAATAAGGGGTGTGGCGGGATGGAATAGGTTGCCTCGTTCTGTCAGGGTGATGGGAAGCTGGAGCTTCATGATTGGCTGCTTCCAAATGGGACAGGACATCCCAGGTCTGTAGGTGAGGGGCGGGGGTCGTCTGTGCACGTGTTCTCCTCCAGCCCCTGGAGAAATGGCCGCTCGGTCGCCATCCCAAGGTGACTCTTACATTACCTATTTGGGGTCTTTTGTAGTACCATACAAATTTTAGAATTCTTTGATCTAGTTCTATGCAGAATGTTGGTACTATTTTGATAGGGATTCCATTGAATGTGTAGATTGCTTTAGGTAGTATAGACATTTTAGCAATATTTGTTCTTCTGATTAGAGATCATGTAATTGTTTTCCTCAACTTCTTTCATTAACTTTCTATAGTTTTCATCAGGTCTTTTACCTCTTTGATTGGGTTTATTCCTAGGTATTTTATGTTTTTGGTGCAGCTGTAATGGGATCGATTCCTTGATTTCTCTTTCTGCTGCTTCATTATTGGTGTATAGAAATTTAACTGATTTCTGTATGATAACTTTATATCCTGTGACTTTGCTGAATTCATGTATCAGTTCTAGTAGTTTGGAGGAGTCTTTTTGGTTTTCCATGTAGAGTATCATGTCATCTGCAAAAAGTGAGAGATTGACTTGCTCCTTGTCGATTTGGATGTTTTATTTCTTTCTATCATCTGATTGCTGAAGCTAGGACTTCTAATACTATGTTGTATAACAATGGTGAGAGTGGACATCCCTGTCATTTTTCTGACCTTAGGGAGGAAGATTTCAGTTTTTCCCTATTGAAAATGATACTAGCTGTGGATTTTTTTAAATGGCCTTTATGATCTTGAGGTACATTCCTTCTATCCTTACTTTCTTGAGGGTTTATGAAGAAAGGATGTTCTGATTCTGTCAAATGCGTTTTATGCATCAATTGAGAGGATCATGTGGTTCTTGTCTTTTCTCTTACTTGATGTATCACATTGATTAATTTGCAGATATTGAACCAGTTTTGCATTTCAGGGTAAATTCCACTTTCTTGTGCTGAATAATTCTTTTAATGTATTGTTGGATCCAGTAGGCTAGTATCTTGCTAAGGATTTTTGATCCATGTTCATCAGGAAATAGGTCTATAGTTCTCCCTTTATTGGGGTCTTTGTCTGGTTTGGAATCAATGGAATGCTGGCTTCATAGAATGATTTTGGAATTTTCCCTCCCATTTCTATTTTTTGGAACAGCTTCGAAAGAACTGGTGTTAACTCTTCTTTAAATGCATGGTGGAGGGCACTTATGGGGAAGAGCACTGGGTGTTGTATGGAAAACAATTTGACAATAAAATATTATGGAAAAAAAATAAATGCTTGGTAAAATTCACCTGGAAAGCTCTCTGGCCCTGGACTCTTTTTTGTGGAGAGATTTTTGATTGCTGATTCGATTTTTTTCTGGGTCTGGGTATACAAATTTTCTAGTTCTACCTGTTTCTGTTTTGGTAGTTTATATGTTTCTATGAATTTGCTCATTTCTTCCAGATTGCCTAATTTGTTGGCAGATGATTGCTCACAATATTCTCTTATCAAAGCTTGCATTTCTGTGTTGTTGGGTGTGATCTCTCCTCTTCCATTCATGATTTTATTTATTTATGTCCTTTCCTTTTTCTTTTTGTTCAGCATAGCTAGGGATTTATCCATTTTATTGTTATTTTTATTCTATTATTTATTTTTTAAATAGTTTTTTAAAAAATAGTTTATTGTCAAATAGGTTTCCATACAAACCCTGTGCTCTTCCACACAAGTGCCCTCCTCCATCACCACCACCTCTTTTCCCCGCTCCCCCTTCCACTTCAACCCTCAGTTCGTTTTCAGTATTCAATAGTCTCTCACATTTTGCATCCCTCTCTCTCCACAACTCTCTTTCCCTCTTCCTGGCTCCCTGGGCCTCCATTAAGTTTCTCCTGTTCTCCTGTTAGATCTATGAGTGCAAACATATGGTATCTGTCCTTCTCTGCCTGACTTATCTTGCGTAGCATGACACCCTCGAGGTCCATCCACTTTCCTACAAATGCCCATATTTCATTCTTTCCCATTGTCATGTAATACTCCACTGTATTTATATACCACATCTTTCTGATCCACTCATCAGGTGATGGACATTTAGGCTCTTTCCATGTTTCGACTATTGTTGAAAGTGCTGCTAAGAACATCAGGGTACATGTGCCCCTATGCCTCAACATTTATGTATCCCTTGGGTCAATCCCTAGCAGTGCTATTGCTGGGTCATAAGAGAGTTCCACTGATAGTTTTTTGAGGAACCTCCACAATATTTTCCAGAGTGGGTGCACCAGTTTACATTCACACCAACAGTGCAGGAGGGTGCCTGTCTCTCTACACCCTCACCAGCATCTATAGTCTCTTGATTTGTTCAATTTAGCCACTCTGACTGGCGTGAGGTGGTATCTCAGTGTGGTTTTGATTCCTGTTTCCCTGATGATGAGTGATGTTGAGCATCGTTTCATGTGCCTATAGGCCATCTGGATGTCCTCTTTGGAGAAGTGTCTGCTTATGTCTTCTGCCCGTTTCTTCACTGGGTTATTTGATTTTTGGGTGTGAAGTTTGGTGAGTCCCTTGCAGATTTTGGATACTAGCCCTTTATCCGATATATCATTTATAACTATTTTTTCCCATTCTGCCAGATGCCTGTTAGTGTTTTTGATTGTTTCCTTTGCAGTGCAGAACATTTTTATCTTGATGAGGCCCCAAGTTCATTTTTGCTTTCATTTCCCTTGCCTTTGGGGATGTGTCGAGTAGGAAACTGCTGCGGTTGAGGTCAAGGAGGTTGTTTCCTCCTTTCTCGTCGAGGGTTTTGATGGTTTCCTGTCTCACATTCAGGTCCTTCAGCCATTTTGAGTTTATTTTTGTGTATGGTGTAAGAAAGTGGTCTAGTTTCATTCTTCTGCATGTTGCTGTCCAGTTCTGCCAGCACCACCTGCTAAAGAGGTAGTCTTTTTTCCATCGGATACTCTTTCCTGCTTTGTCAAAAATTAATTGACCGTACTTTTGTGGGCCCAGTTCTGGGTTCTCTATTCTATTCCATTGGTCTGTGTGTCTGTTTTTCTGATAAAACCATACTGTCTTGATGATGACAGCTTTGTAGTAGAGACTAAAGTCTGGGATTGTGATGCCTCCTGTTTTGGTTTTCTTCTTCAATATTACTTTGGCTATTCAGGATCTTTTGTGGTTCCGTACGATTTTGAGAATAGCTTGTTCTAGCTTTCAGAAGAATGCTGATGCAATCATGATGGGGATTGCATTGAATTTGTAGATTGCTTTAGGTGTTATGACATTTTCACATGTTTTTTCTTCCAGTCCATGAGCATGGAATGTTTTTCCATTTCTTGGTGTCTTCTTCAATCTCTTTCATAAATTTTCTAGAGTTTTCGTCATATAGATCTTTTACATCCTTGGTTAGGTTTACTCCTAGGTATTTGATGGTTTTTCGTGCAATCGTTAATGGGATCAGTTTCTTGATTTCTATTTCCGCTGCTTCATTATTGGTGTATAGGAATGCAACTGATTTCTGTAATTTGTTTTTGTACCCTGCAACTTTACTGAATTCATTGGTCAGTTCGAGAAGGCTTCTGTTGGAGTCTGCCGGGTTTTCCATGTAGAGTATCATGTCATCTGCAAAAAGTGAAAGTTTGACTTCTTTGCCAATTCTGATGCCTTTTATTTCCTTTTGTTGTCTGATTGGTGATGCTAGGACTTCTAGCACTATGTTAAACAACAGTGTTGAGAGTGTATACCCCTGTCGTGTTCCTGATCTCAGTGGGAAAGCTCTCAGTTTTCCCCCATTGAAAATGATATTAGCTGTGGACTTTTCATAAACTGCTTTTATAATGTTTAGGTAAGTTCCTTGTATTCTGACTTTCTCAAGGGTTTTTATTAAGAAAGCGTGCTGTATTTTGTCAAATGCTTCTTCAGTATCTATCGACAGGATCATATGGTTTTTTCCCTTTCTTTTGTTAATGTGATGTATCACAGTGATGGATTTGCGAATATTGAACCAGCCCTGTGACCCAGGAATGAATCCCACTTGATCATGATGAATATTTTTTATATGCTGTTGAATTCGATTTTCCAGTATCTTGTTGAGTATTTTTGCATCTCTATTCATTAAGGTTATTGGTCTGTAGTTCTCTTTTTTCCCAGGGTCTATGTATAGCAACATGCAGAAGAATGAAAATAGACCGCTTTCTTACACCATACACAAAAATCGACTCAAAATGTCTGAAGGACCTGAATGTGAGACAGGAAACCATCAAAGCCCTCAAGGAGAAAGTAGGAAACAACCTCTTTGACCTCAACCACAGCAATTTCCTACTCAACACATCCCCAAAGGCAAGGGAAATGAAAGTAAAAATGAACTCTTGGGACCTCATCAAGATAAAAAGCTTCTGCACTGCAAAGGAAACAATCAAAAACACTAACAGGCATCTGGCAGAATGGGAAAAGATAGTTACAAATGACATATCGGATAAAGGGCTAGTATCCAAAATCTACAAGGAACTCACCAAACTCCACACCCAAAAAACAAGTAACCCAGTGAAGAAATGGGCAGAAGACATAAGCAGACACTTCTCCAAAGAGGACATCCAGATGGCCCACAGGCACATGAAATGATGCTCAACATCACTCATCATCAGGGAAACACAAATCAAAGCCACACTTGTTGGGGCCCAGTAGGCAAAAATTACCCTCAAACAGTATTTGGTCTCCTGGGCCGCACATGTGGCTTCTATTCATCCTGTCTGTGATTTTCTCAATGCTTTGTAAAGAGACATATGCTTTTAGGCTGTGAATCAACTTGGTTTGGTCAGTGGTGCCAGCCCTCCCCTTACTTTGCTTGCTAGCTCTTTGCCTGCTGTTGGGAGTAAATCACAAGCCTCTGCCAAAAGATTTGCCTATTAAAGGATGAGCATCTTGTCCATGCATAACTAATGAGGGGTCTTAAGAAATGTAAATATCCTCATAGAAATCTGCAGGCTCATCTTCTGCTTGGATCCAGACTATTATTAGGGAATCCCTCTCCTGCAATGACTTGATAATTCCTGATATTTACACCTGTCCTGTTACACAGGATCCTTTCCGGAGCATGTCTTCACTTCACAGACTTTGAACTATGTAACAACTAAAGAAATGATGCAATCACCTATGGTATATAAGACCCTGGCCATATAAGTAAAATGTGGCTTTTCCACCATGCCCGTTATCTGTCTCGTCTGTCTTGTCAGTCTTGTTTGTTTTGTCCTTCTTCTTTTCTAGAGATATTGCGCTGACACCAACCCCCTACTCGGGACCTTTCGACTGGGGCGCGTGGGCTATCCCCCGCACACACTGAGATACCACCTCACGCCAGTCAGAGTGCCTAAATTGAACACATCAGGAGAGTATAGATGCTCGCGAGGGTGTGGAGAGACAGGCACCCTCCTGCACTGTTGGTGGGAATGTAAACTGGTGCAGCTGCTCTGGAAAACAGTGCGGAGGTTCCTCAAAAAAAAACTATCAATAGAACTCCCTTATGACCCAGCAATAGCACTGCTAGGGATTTACCCAAGGGATACGAATGGGCTGATGCATAGGGGCACATGTATTCCAATGTTCATAGCAGCACGGTCAACAATAGCCAAAACATGGAAAAAGTCTAAATGTCCATCACCTGATGAATGGATCAGAAGATGTGGTGTATATATATATACAATGGAGTATTACATGGCAATGAGAAAGAATAAATTCTGGCCATTTGTAGGAAAGTGGATGGACCTCGAGGATGTAATGCTAAGCGAAATAAGTCAGGCAGAGAAGGACAGATACCATATGTTTGCACTCATAGATCTAACAGGAGAGCAGGAGAAACCTAATGGAGGACCAGGGGGAGGGGAAGAGAGAAAGAGAGTTGGAAAGAGAGAGGGACGCAAAACTTGAGAGACTATTGAATACTGAAAACGAAGTGAGGGTTGAAGGGGAAGGGGGAGGCTGGAAAAGAGGTGGTGGTGATGGAGGTGGGCACTTGCGGGGAAGAGCACTGGGTGTTAATGGAAACCAACTTGACAATAAACTATTTAAAATAAGTAAATAAATAAATAAAAAACAAAAATATCAAAAAAAATTTTAATTGTTTTAGCACATCATTAAACATATGGTTATAAACTTTACAGTGTTTTAGAGGATTTGAAGTTATTTTCCCTAGAATGTTAGAAGATTCGTAGGATTTAGTGGAATTGTGAGGGAAAAATCTTAAGTGTTTTGTAAAACACGTAGCTTATTCACAGATGGCAGCTAAGATAGCTGGAAAGGTCTAGGGAGTGATTGTTTTCTGTGAGGTATGTGAACTAATAAAAGAGATTGGTCTCCTCTGGCATTTTCCTCCGTAGTCAATGTCCCTGAGGGTTGCCATGTCTGGGCAGCTCAGTCACATGTGCTAATTAAGAGTGTGGGGCATTCGTTCCCCAGAGAGGCCAGCAGGGGAAGGGACTTGGTTCTCTGTGCCAGCCCATCCACAGCTCAGTGTCACAGCAGCCTCTCGCCTGGTCATAAGGGTCTCCCTGTCACACAGGCAGGTCAGTGTACTCAGGAAACTATCCTGAAAGTTTGCAACTGTCTTCATTATCTACCTTCTAGAGGCAAAGTGCAGATTTCTGGTACCATCACGAGAAAGCATCTTTTTAAAAGAAAAAATCATGGATGAGCTAGTGCTGGTATAGTCAACCTTTGCATTTACTGTGAACACTGAATGATTCTACATGTCCTCGTTCCATTCCCTAGAACTGTATTTAGGCAGTATCTTGAAGTGAAGTAGGGAAATAACTTAGATCCAGACAGAAAAGGCAAAAAAAGGTGAGTAAAATGGAACTAAGTCTCAGTGTTGCTCTAGGAACTGGCAAGTTAATTTATCTTCAGTTACAATTGTTCTTGAAACAAAAATGCTAAATGGTTTGCATATATGGTCAATCGTCTAATGGGAGGAGCTGCCTATGGAATTCACCACATAGAAGAACTAAATTAAATTGTTCATTGGAAATGTCACCATGTCGTTCCTGGACCTTTCATTCTATTTTAGTATAGTCATTATACCTCTGTATTCATGTGTGGAAAATAATTTCAATATTCACATTTAGTGATCATAAAATATGCCCTTTATGCATAATTACATGATTCCATGCTTTCCCTTTGGTTCCTTATTTTCAGTGAAATAAGACAATATTTGTTCTCTATGCATAAACTCATTGTCAGTATTTATATTTTCTAAATGTTTATATTCTCCCTTATGAGTTACCACAAAATAATTAAAATATATAGGAGTTTTTAAATGCCTGTTGACAATTAGAAAAGGGAAGTTCCATTTTGTGAATATTGTGAAAATGCATCTGTATTTTGACTTTATTGTTAACAAGAAAAACTGATCCTTCACATGAGTACAAATAGCAATTTGATAAAGAAAAAGTAAGAAGCCTAATATTTACATAATTAATGAATTAGGGAGATGATAGGTTGAGTGTGTGGGTTTGATTGTGTGTGTGTGATTGCACTGAGGATATGGGTGAAGTATACTAGGTCCCCTCCTTTCATTCTTGCACATGATCATGAATGAACTCTGGTAAGAACGCTGTTGGGGACCTGCTCTTCCTGCTGGTGCTCCAATCCAAACCCTATTTGTTATGAGTGTGGGCTCCGAGATTCACAACCATTCCCTTCTTGAGAGCATTGCCCTCAGCTGAAAGGAGCCACGTTGCCAGGTGTTCTGGGGAACATGGTGGGGGCGGCTCATAGCCAGTGAAAGACATATGGGATGTACAAAGGCTGCCACTGCCAAGACAGGACTGAATCTCATGCAATTCATGCTCCAGAGCTGTGGTGTCTAATGCTTTAGTAAGTAGTCACAGGAAACTATTTACATTTAAATCATTAAAATTAAATAAAATATAAAATTCAGTTTCTTAGCTAGGACATTTTAAATGTTCAGGTATTGACAGGTGCAGAGTAGGTATAGTATTGGATAGTGAGGACAGAATATTTCTATCGCCACACATGGATCATTCTACTGGAGAGTTCTGTTCAGTATCTCAAGGGATCAGGCTCCTTCTCTGTTCCACTGGAGACCACATCCTTACTTACCAGCATTCCCTGCTCCGTTTTCCTTCCCTCACCCTGTTTCTCCTGAGAGCATTCCCTGAATAAACAACATGCAGTGGAATTCCTCCTTCACCCTCTTCTTCCATGGAACCTGCCCTGCAGCAGCGTCAGTGTCCATCAGCTCTCTCATTTCCTGTCTAGTGATGGCTGCATCCCCTCAGTTGCTCGTCCTCCATTGTCATCCGGACCTGTTCTCCTATATTTGAGATAGGCTCAGACCTATGAGAGGGAGACATCATGAAAACAGTAGCGATTCAGTCATAGCACTGAGGCTGTGGAAAACCTGCCCACATCTCAGGATTCATTCAGGACCTTGGTAGGGCAGCTTGTGTGTGTCGAATATATCAGTGTATGTTATATATTTGAAATGTCTTAAATAGAGACATTGTATTTAGATCCTTTGTTTATATTTTTAAAATTTTTTTATAGTTTATTTTTGACACAGAGAGAGCAGAGCATGAGTGGGGGAAGGGCAGAGAGAGAGAGAGAGACACAGAATCTGAAACAGGCTTCAGGCTCTGAGCTGTCAGCACAGAGCCCGACGCGGGGTCAGAACCCACGAACAGTGAGATCATGACATGAGCTGAAGTCGGCTGTTTAACCAACTGAGCCACCCAGGAGCCCAGATCTTTTGTTTTTAAAATGTGTGTAGTGTGCATACTGAGCATATAGTGGTGGAAATATCTACTGGACTAAAATTTTGTGTCAGTATTGAACAATTATACAAATTGTAAACTACTACTCTATTACCTTATGTGTGTTAGTACTATGTATTTAACCTCTTTCATTAATGCCTGTTCTCTTAATTACTATTGTAGAATTGTATTCTTGTGAGATGTCATTTCAATTATATACTTTTTTGGTGGTAATCATTACATAGAATACCACTTGCCTTTAAGAATCTATTTTTATTTTAATAATCTTTTCTCCCTTTCTGTATATAATGTGTGCCCTTTTCAAGAATTTATTTTTGTATGTAAAGTAATAATTTATTTATAATTTTTCTAACTGAGTTTTCTGTATCATAATTTCATGATAGTTGCAGTCCACATTCTTTTATATGTATATATATATATATATTTTTGAAACTCATACATACACATATAATCCTGTAAAACAGCAAGAAATTTATAGAAGTTCATTTCACCAGGGAATTTATTTTTTCTCATCTGTCTTCCTAGTCCTTAATGGTATGATAATGTTAAAATATATTGTTATTTTTTTTTCTAATGGTGCAGTATTATATTGGCTTTTTCTTTTTTGGATTAGTTAGCATTTTATGTTTGCTCTCCTTCACTTTAGTGAGTGTTTCCTTCATAAGGCACATTTAAAAATTTGTCAGCTTGGTGGCTCAGTTGGTTAAGCCACCACCTCGATTTTGGCTTAGATCATGATGTCACAGGTGTGAGGTCTGGCTCTGCTCTGATGATAAGGAGGCTGCTTGGGATTCTCCTCTATCTCCATCTCCTTCTCCCCATCTCTCTATCGTCCTCTCCTGCTTCTGCTTGCTCTACTTTGTCTCTCACACACACAAAATAAATAAACTTAAAAAATATTAAAAAATAAAAATTCATCAACAGTGTGTTTCAGATAAATATATGTATATTTGTGCCTGTGTGCATGAGACTGAAGTGTGGTTTGTTTGTATTTTCTCTTCTGAGCAGGTATGAGTGAGGGGATCTTCCCTGTTGTTGCACATTGAGACTGCCTCACATACCTTTATAATTCACTCTATTAAGAAATTGTTTGTACATAGATTTTATTTTGTGGAGACCCCTGATCGATATTTATAGGAAATCAAAGGAGGCATAAAAAGGTGTGAAATACTACATCCATTATTCAATTTTTATGCCTGTTTTGTACCAATTTATTTCACACTTCAATGGGTCTACCCCCAACTTGATTCCGATCTTAAAACTCTTGGAAGAATTAAAAATGTACTGGATCCACCCATGTGGATATGAAAGAACCGACATACTCATCTTCTGATGCCATTTTTTGTTGGTGTGTTACTATGTTCATTTAGTACTAGACAGCTGGATGAAAAATGTCATCAGCTGAGCCTTGGAGCCTTAGAGCTGACATTATATTATTAATATATATGATAATATGTTATTAGATTGGCAATACCAATATATATTTTTTCCTTTGTGCCTTTCCTTGTACTGTGTTAAGTTTTGCATTATAGTTCTTTGAACTGTCATTGCTTTGAGAATGTATCTATCTTTATCTCTATATATTTACCAATGTAATTATCTTCTCAGGGGAAATGATGTAAAGCATTACACTTTTTACATTGATTACACATTTGGATACTCTTTAACATGTTTATTCTGTTTAGAATGTTGATAGGGAATAATCCCACCTCCTACCTCATAGAGTTTCCTGTGCACTCTAGTTGGCAATGTGTGAAACATAAATCTGCGGAAGGAAGAGGAAAGTGTTGTCCACTTGATGTTAGAGTTCTGATTCCAAAGGACTCTGCACAGCCAATGAATTTTTGGATTTCCTGTTAAATTGATATGGAAATTCTAAACATCTTTCAGGCAAAAGTTAAACACTCTTTGAATGGTGGTGTTGTCAATTTCTCTCTATTTAATTGTTTTAGTACCAAACACACACACAAAGAAACGTGATGTATAATTATATGCAGAACTAGTAGTGATAGGTTGATTATAATTGAATTCTTTGTATAAATATATTCCATATCATAAATTACTGTAACTGAATTAATTTTCAAGATTATGTTCTATTACAATCTATAATTTATGGTGTGTGCATTTCAGTTGTGTGGAATTATGACATACATATGAAATATAATGAATCTCTCTCTCAATCTCTTTACTATTCTTTCTGTTTTCTCCCCTTCTTTTCCCTCACTCCCATTTTCTCTGAAATGTAAAAATACATTAGTAGCTCTTTAAACCTACTAAACTGAGACTGAAAGACCTTTTGACTGATGCAGACACAGGTCCATCATTTTCATTTTTTTATATTAAATATTAATGACTTACTTTTTTGTGGTAATATGGAATTCAATTGGAACTAGTTGGTCAATTTTATGAATCCATCGTTTATTCAACGAGGTACATAAAAAATGCCATAGCCTGTCTTATAACATGATAGATCCACCTCCTGCCAACTTTTTATTGCTTTGAAGATTTCTTTTAAAAATTGCTAAATCTTGATCTTGACAGGAAACATGTGGTAAGAAAGGATGGACCAGAAAAATGGAAGTTCTCTCACTGGGTTTATCCTGCTGGGTTTCTCTGATCAACCTCAACTGGAGAGAGTCCTCTTTGTGGTTCTTCTGATCTTCTATCTGCTCACCCTGCTGGGAAACACAACCATCATTGCACTGTCCCGCCTGGACCCACACCTTCACACTCCCATGTACTTTTTCCTCTCCAACCTGAGCTTTCTGGACCTGTGTTACACGACCAGCACTGTCCCTCAGCTTCTGGTCCATCTCAGGGGGGCAGACAAGTCCATCTCCTTTGGCGGCTGTGTAGCTCAGCTGTTCGTCTCTCTAGGGTTGGGATGCACAGAATGCATTCTCTTAGGGGTGATGGCATTTGACCGCTATGCAGCCATCTGCAGGCCCCTGCACTACATGGTGATCATGCACCCCCGTCTCTGTGCCCTGATGGCTTCTGCGTCGTGGTTCATTGGTTTTTCCAACTCCTCATTGCAGACAGTGCTCATTTTTCTTGTACCACTTTGTGGGAGAAATAAAATAGATCACTTCTTTTGCGAGATCCCTCCACTGCTCAAGCTTGCCTGTGTTGACACCACTATGAATGAGACTGAGGCCTTCTTTGCCAGTATGATCATTCTCCTCATACCTGTGGCATTAATCACATACTCTTATGGTCAAATTATCAGAGTGATCTTAAGAATAAAGTCAGCTGCAGGACAGAGGAAAGCATTCGGGACCTGTGGGTCCCACCTCACGGTGGTCTTCCTGTTCTATGGCACAGGCATCTTCATTTACCTTCAGCCCAGCAACAACTATTCCCAGGATCAGGGCAAGTTCATTTCTCTCTTCTACACCATCGTCACCCCCATGGCCAATCCCTTTATCTATACCCTGCGAAACAAGGATGTGACGGGAGCAATGAAGAAGGTGTTCTGTAGGGGCTATGACTCTTGATGACTCGGGGGAAGACCCTTTGATGAAAGACTTTGAATGTTGGAGGCTTTAAGCTTTTGTGTCCTGCACATGTCATTCAACATTTCCCCTGACAACTCCCAGGCCAATTTTTTTTACCCCATTCTCTGATGCAAGTGAGTGTATAAACTTTATAGATTCTTTCCAACCCCCCGAGATGCTGATTTAGTGTTCCTACAGCATCTGCAGCATATTATTAATTTAAAAAGCTCCACAAGTTTTTATTTCACCCCCATTTGAGAACACTATTCCCCTTCTACTTGAAACAAGACATTTACACGCATACAGTAAGAACACAAAGTAAGAATATGAACCACTAAAACTGTGTAAGAAATATTAACATTTTAGTGTATTCTAGCAATTGATGGAGATATATCACTTATTTTTCCATTTTGCTCATGGCACTATTTTAAGGTTTGTAGGTTGATTGTATTGCAGTTTTTTCCCCAAGAGTAGTACAACTGTGAAAAACAAACTTTTAGGTCAAAGGAAAACCTACTATTATCAATCCTGATAAAGCCCTTCAGTTTCCAGGCCTTACTGTGACCTCACAGGTGTGACAGTGGTTTTATGTAGCCTTCATGTCACAGAGGGGAGAGTGTGATGCATAGCTGCCAGTGACATTGGGAACATGAGCGGGCAGCACACCAGGTGGTGCTGACATGTAATTTTGTGCAAAGTTAGAGAAACAGCAATGTGAGGTATGCATGTTGGTTAGTTTCAGTTTGTGATCCACCCTGTTTGTTAAAAGAAAAAAAAAAACTTTTAAGGACATTATATATCTGAACAGTACATGACCGAAGTCCTATTTCATATTCTGCACATTTTACCTGTAGTAACTCAAGAAAAGTTTTAAAGGGTAAAAGATATTTAGATCATCTCTTCAAACCATGTTACCCATTCTTTACATGAGGCATCAATTGATCCAGGCCTTTGTAACTCACATCTGCCAAAGGCCCTATATGTTTGAATGCAGTGACTTACTATAAATATATGGGACTGACCTCTTATTCTCAGGAAATCCTATGTTTTGTGGGGCTTACTCAGATTCACCAGGGAAAAATTTAAGGGATATACAAAATGTAAATTAATTATAAAAAATCTCCGTGTGTCCAAGCTTTATAAATACCATCTCATTATGAAATAACTGTTATACAATTCTGAGTTATGAGTAATAAATATAAATGTCACAGAAAAATAAATCTGACATTCTATCCCTTAGATCTTAACTAAAGTTCAGTTTGCATATAAATTGTGTTTTAGGGTGTGAATCCTGGTGTTGTATATGTTCATTGTCATGAGCAGTGTGTTTTCCCATGGAGGTCGGAGCTTCAACAATACCACCATCAAAGACATGGTTATGATTTTTGGTAGGTTGTCCCAATGTGGAGCTCAGTGCAGGCAACAGTGTTTGTGTTTTGACTGGACACATATCCACAGCACTCACACTGTGCCTTCTCCTGACAGCTAATAGGCGTCCTCCTGAGTCTTGAACCCCGTGAGCTGCCCATGTTCATGACAAGTGATCTTGGAACAGAGACAGCATTGCAGGCTGGAAACGACAGCTCGGGGAGATTCTCACACGGTCATGGTTCCATCTGTATCCCTAATAGTGTCACAGTATTCACACTTGAAGTCAACACCTAAGATATATTTTTACACGATGGTAATGCTGAATGAACACCAGCATAAAAACAATTTTGTAATAGTGCTTTTCTCCAGTGGTGACAAGTTTCCCACTCCCCATCATGTTTCAACCACATCCTGATGCTTATACCTGAATGCTCACTAAAATCCTTCAGTTGAACTTTTTTTGGGTGCAAAGTCTCTCAGGGTCTCATGAAGCATATTTTATCCTGGCTGAGCAACTGCTTCTCTACTCTGAAGGACCCACAAAACCCTGTGAGAAGCAGCTTTATTTCAGGTAAATGTTTAAATGGCGTTTGGATGTATATGTTATGTGGGAATAAATTACAGATAATAAAGATCTCTGGGAACCATGCTAAAATGAATCACTTCAGATATCAAATGCAATTTCAGAGTTGTTCTGTGACATTTTTCGAATGTTAGGAATCTGCCTCCCCATGCTTTCCTGGGTTGTATAAATTGCTACCAATATTATTTGGGCTGTTCCTTTGAATTTTCACCAACAATTAAAATGGCTGCAGGGATTGTACCCAAGGCTTGGCTAAATTATTTTAATCCATCTGTCTCTAGCTCCTGGATCTTGGGACTGTCATCATGTTCTAGAACAATTCATGGATTCTTCCAGGACTTTCACCTTCTGAGGAATGCAGGACACACACTGTAGCTCAGGTAATGAGTGATTGCAGAGATCCAAAGTGTCAGTCAGACTTTCATGAAACACAACACAATTTTTTTCTGTTGTACTGTTTTGAAGTTACTTAATACATGTTTTTTATTTTTCAATTAAATTTTCATTTTCATTCAAGTATAGCTACTCTACAGTGTAATATTAGTATCAGGTATACAATATAGTGATTCAACATTCCATACGTTGCCCAGTGCTCATCACCACAAGTGGCCTCCGTGATCCGCATTACCTAGTTCACCAGCCACCCCCAGCATCCCTCTGGTGACTCTCAGTGTACTTTCTATTGTTATGATTCTATGTTTTGATTTGTATCTCTCTTTGTGTTTTCCTTTGCTCATTTGTTTTGTTTCTTAAAATCCATATATGAATGAAATCATATGTTATTTTTCTTTCTCTGACTCATTTCTTTTGCTTAGCATTATAGTCTCTATCCATGTGGTTGCAATGGTGAGATTTCATTCTTCCTAATGGCTAAATAATATTCCTTTATATATATAACATATATATATACACACACATATATATATATACATGTACATATGAATATACACCATATCTCCT
The DNA here is from genome assembly GCA_004023845.1 of Helogale parvula. Classification (NCBI taxonomy): domain Eukaryota; kingdom Metazoa; phylum Chordata; class Mammalia; order Carnivora; family Herpestidae; genus Helogale; species Helogale parvula. Next base: position 32,718 of record PJEM01009432.1, read on the forward strand.
TATTGAGTCATCTATATCTATTGAGGTACACTTGAGCTATATCAATACTTTGGCTACTGTAAATAAGGCTATATTATTGATTATAGCCTTTCTGATATGGGTGAAGTGTATATCATTGTGTTTTTGGTTTATATTTACCTTATAGTCAGTTATGTTGAGCATCTTTTTCAAGGCTCAATTTGTTATCTGGATGTCTTCTTTGGAGAATGACTATTCATATATTCTGCCCATTTTTAAATTGGATTATTTGTAATTTGAGCATTGTATGTATAAGACTTTTATATATTTGGATACAACTCTTTATTAGATATGTTACTTGTATATATCATCTCCCATTCAGTAGTTTTCTTTCAGTTTGGAAATAGAATTATATTTTTTAATGTTTTAAAATTATTGTGTTTTATTTTTTTTAATTAAGATATTTTTAAAGTTTATTTATTTAGAGAGAGAGAGAGCATGAGTGGGGTAGAGGCAGAGAGAGGGAGAGACAATTCCAAGCAGGTTCTGCATTGTAAGCACAGAGCCCGATGTGGGGCTTGCACTCACAAAATGTGAGATCATGCCCTGAGCCAAGATCAAGATTCAGACACTTATAGGTCTAACAGGAGAAACCTAATAGGAGACCATAGGGATGGGAAAGAGGGGGAAAAGAGTTGAGGAGAGGGAGTGAGGAAAATCATGAGAGACTTTTGAATACTGAGCACAAACTTAGGGCTGAAATGGGAGGAGGGAAAGGGAAAGAAGTAATGGTCATAGAGAGGGGTAATTGTGGGTAAGAGCAGTGGGTGTTATATGGAAACCAACTTGGTAATAAATTATATATAAAAAAGAGTCAGACACTTAACCAAATGAGCCATACAGGCGCCCCTATTTTAATTAAAAATTTTTTTCCCTTATTCATCTTTATCATAAAAATTCTTTCTTTTTTTCAAAAAATAGGGGCGCCTATGTGGCTCATTTGGTTAAGTGTCTGACTCTTTTTTTTTATAGTTTATTACCAAGTTGGTTTCCATATAACAGGCACATGAACGATGCTCACCCTCACTCATCATCAGGGAAATAGAAATCAAAACCACACTGAGATACCACTTCACACCAGTCAGAGTGGGTAAAATGAACAGGAGACTATAGATGCTGGTGAGGATGTGGGGAAACAGGCACCCTCCTACACTGCTGGTGGAAATGCAAACTGCTGCGGCCACTCTGGAAAAAAGGGGGTGGTTCCTCAATAAACTATCAATAGAACTCCCCTATGACCCAGCAACAGCACTGCAGGGGATTTACCTAAAGGATACAGAAGGGCTGATGCATAGGAGCACATGTACCCAATGTTCATAGCGGCACTTTCTACAATAGCCAAATTTTGGAAAGAGCCTAAATGTCCATCACCTGATGAGTGGATCAGGAAGATATGGTATATAAATACAATGGAGTACTACATGGCAATGAGAAGAATGAAATATGGGCATTTGTAGGAAAGTGGATGGACCTCGAGGGTGTCATGCTACGCGAAATAAGTCAGGTGAGAAGGACAGATACCATATATTTGCACTCATAGGTCTAACAGGAGAAACCTAACAGAGGACAATAGGGAGGGGAAGGGGGAAAGAGAGCTGGGGAGACAGAGGAACACACATCATGAGAGACTACTGAGATCTGAAAATTAACCGAGGGCTGAAGAGGGAGGGGGGGAAAGGGATGATGGTCATGGGGAGGGCACTTGTGGGGAGAAGCACTGGGTGTTATATGGAAACTAATTTGACAATAAACTATTATAAAAAATTTATTTACTAAATTCAAGTTAGCTAATAGTGTAGCGTTGGTTTCAGGAGTAGAACCCAGTGCTTCATTATCTATATATAACACCAAGTGCTCATCCCAACAAAGTGCCCTCCTTACTACCCATCGCCCATGGCTTACTAAGCCATCCACCCAACCACCTCTCCTTCAGCAACCCTCACTTTGTTCTTTGTATTTAAGAACCTCTTATAGTTTGCCTCCCTCTCTGTTTTTATCTTATTTTTCCTTTCCTTCCCCTATATTAATCTGTTCTGTTTCTTAAAATTTACATAGAAGTGAAATCATACAATATCTTTCTCTGATGGACTTATGTCACTTAGCATAATACACTGTAGTTCTAGCCACATTATTGCAAATGTCAAGATTTCATTCTTTTTGATTGCTGAGTATATTCCATTGTATATATATTCCACATCTTCTTTATTCATTCATCAGTCGATGGGCATTTGGCCTCCTTTCATAATTTGACTATTGTTGATAATGTGGCTCTAAACACTGGGGTGCATGTGCCCATTTGAATCCGCATTTTTGTATCTTTAGATCAATACCTAGTACTGCAATTGTTGAATCACAGGGCATTTCTATTTTTAATTTTTTGGGGGATCTCTATAGTGTTTTCCAGAGTGACTCCAACAGTTTGCATTCCTACTAACAGTTGAAAAAGGGTTCCCCTTTCTCTGGACACTTGACAATATCTGTTGTTCACCATGTGTTTTTTTGTACATCCCATAAGTCTGTCATTGGCTGTGAGCTGCCCCCAATATGTTCCCCAGACCACCTTGCAATGGGGCTCTGTACAAAATACTGCCAATGTCAAGGCTGGACTGTTATTTTTGTGTATGGTATAAGAAAGTGGTCAAATTCATTCTTCTGCATGTTGCTATCCAGTTCTCCCAGCACAGTTCACTAGAGAGACCATCTTTTGCTCATTGGACACTTTTTCCTGCTTTGATAAAGATTAGTTGGCTATATATTTGTGGGTCCATTTCTTGGTTTTCTATTCCATTGGTCTACGTGTGTGTATTTGTGTCAATACCTTGCTGTCTTCATGATTATAACTTTGTAACACAGACTAAGTCTAGGATTGTGAGGCCTCCAGCTTTGATTTTCTTTTTAAGCATTACTTCGGCTATTTGGGATCTTTTGTGGTTTGATACAAATCCTAGGATTGTTTGTTCCAGCTCTGTAAAGAATGCTGGTGCTATTTTAATCAGAATTGCATTGAATGCACAGATTTCTTTGGGTAGTATTTAGATTTTAACAACATTTGTTCTTCCAAGCCATGAGCATGGAATGTTTTTCCATTTCTCTGTGTCTTCTTCAATTTTTTAAAATAATCTTTCTATAGTTTTCAGCTTACAGATCTTTTCCTCTCTGGTCAGGTTTATTTCTAGGTATTTTATGGTTTTTGGTGCAATAGTAAATGGGATCAATTCCTTGATATCTTTACTGTTGTTTCATTATTGGTTTAAGAAATGCAAGGTATTTCAGTACATTGTTTTTATATTGTACAACTTTGCTGATCTCATGTATCAGTTCTAGCAGTTTTTTCATAGAGTTTTAGGGTTTTCTATGTACAGTATCATGCCATCTGCAAAAAGTGAAAGTTTGATTTCTTTTTTGTCAATTTGGATACCTTTTATTTTATTTTGTTGTCTGATTGCTAAGGCTAGGGCTATCGACACAATGTTATACAATGGTGGTGAGAATGGACATCCCTGTCGTGTTCATGATCTCAGGGGGAAAGCTCTCAGTTTTTCCCCATTGAGAATGATAGAAGCTGTGGGCTTTGTATATATGGCATTTTTGATGTTGAGGCATGTTTCTTCTGTCTTGGCTTTTTTGAGGGTTTTTATTAAGAAAGGATGCTGTATTTTGTCAAATGCCTTTTCTGTACCTATTGACAGCACCATATGGTTCTTACCGTTTCTTCTATTAGATTGACACATCTCATTGATTGATTTGTGAATATTGGACCAGCACTGCAGCCCAGGAATGAATCCCACTTTATCATGGTGAATAATTCTTTTAATACTGTTGAATTAGATTTGATAGTACCTTCTTGAGAATTTTTGCCTGCCTGTTCATGGGGGATATTGGCCTGTAGTTGTCCTCTTTCGTGGAGTCTTTGTCTGGTTTTGGAAGCAAGGGAATTCTGGCTTCATAGAATGAGTCTTGGAGCTTTCCTTCTGTTTCTATTTTTTGGAACAGCTTGAGAAGAATAGGTATTAACTGTGCTTTAAATAGCTGTTAGAATTCCCCTGGGAAGCCATCTGGCCTAGGACTCTTATTTGTTGGGAGTCTTTTGGTAACCATTTCAATTTCTTTACTGGCTATGACTCTGTTCACATTTTCTATTTCTTGCCTTTTGAGTTTTGGTACTTCATGAGTGTCTAGAAATTTGTCTATTTCTTCCAGGTTGTCCTGGTTGCTGGAATAGAATTTTTCATAGTATTCTCTAATCATGGTTTGTATTTCTGTGGTGTTGGTTGTGATATCTCCTCTTTCATTCATGAATTTATCTATTTCGGTTCTCTCTCTTTTCTTTTTGGGGAGTCTGACTAAGAGTGTATCAATTTTTTTTATTCTTTGAAAAAACCAGCTCTTACATTCATCTATATGTTTTACGTTTTTGGATTCTTTATTGTTTATTTTTGCTCTAATATTTATTACTTACCTTCTTTTGCTAGCTCTGGGCTTTATTTACTTTTCCTTTTCTAGCTTATTTTAGTGTGATATTAGGTTCTGTATTTGGAGCCTTTCTTGCTTCTTGAGATGGGCCTGAGTTGCAATGTGTTTTCTTCTCAGGACTGCCTTACTGCATCCCAAAGGGTTTGGACTGTTGTGTTTTCATTTTTATTTGCTTCCATATATTTTTAAATTTCTTTAATTTCCTGGTTAACCCATTCATTCTTTAGTAAGGTGCTATTTAACCTCCATGTATTTGGGGACTCTCCAATATTATTCTTGTGGTTGATTTCAAGTTTCATAGCATTGTGATCTGAAAATATGCATAGTATGGGTCTCAATCCCTTTATATTTGTTGAGGGGTATTTTGTGACACAGTATGTGATCTATTCTGGAGAATGATCCATGTGTACTTGTGATGAATGTTTTTATTCTGCTTCAGGATGAAATGTTCTGCATATAGCTGTTAAGTCATCTGGTCCAATGTATCATTCAGAGTCATTGTTTCCTTATTGACTCTCAGCCTAGATGTTCTGTCCATTGCTATAAGTAGAATATTAAAGTCCCCTACAGTCATGGAATTATTATCAATAAGTTTGCTTATGTTTGTGATTAATTGATTTGTATATTTGGGGCATCCTTATTGGGGGGATAAACATTTACAATCATTAGCTCCTCATGATGGATAGGCATCTTAATTATGATGGAAGGCACTTCTTCATCTCTTGTTACAATCTTTGTTTCAAAATCTAGTTTGTATAATATAAGTATGGCTACTCTGACTTTCTTTTGACATCCAGTAGCATGATAGATGCTCACTGTCCATAGAGGTTCTCCATGCCCTCACTTTCAGTCTGCAAGTATCCTCAGATCTAAAATGAGTTTCTTGAGGGGGCACCTGAGTGGCTCAGTCAGGTAAGCCTTTGATATCAACTCAAGTCATGATCTCACAGTTTGTGACTTTGAGCCCCTCTCTGGCTCCACACTGACAGTGCAGAGTTTGCTTGGGATTCTCTCCTTCCCCCTCTCTGCCCCTGCTCTTCTCACTGTCTCTGTCTCTCTCTAAAAATAAATAAACTTTGGCAAAGAAGAAGTCAAACTTTCATTTTTCACAGATGACATGATACTCTACTTGGAAAACCTGATCGACTCCACTAGAAGCCTTCTAGAACTGATCAATGAATTCAGTAAAGTTGCAGAGTACAAAATCAATGTACAAAAATTGGTTGCATTCCTATGCCCCAATAATAAGCAGCGGAAATAGAAATCAAGAAACTGATCCTTTGCACAATTGCACGAAAAACCATAAAATACCTAGGAGTAAACCTAACCAAGGATGTAAAAGATTTTTATTATGAAAACTATAGAAAACTTATGAAATAGATTGAAGAAGACACCAAGAAATGAAAAAACAGTCCGTGCTCATGGATCGGAAGATTAAACATTGTGAAAATGTCACTACTACCTAAAGCAATCTACACATTCAATGCAATCCCCATCAAAATTGCACCAGCATTCTTCTCAAAGCTAGAACAAGCTATTCTCAAATTCGTATGCAACCACAAAAGACCCCAAATAGCCAAAGTAATATTCAAGAAGAAAACCACAGTGGGAGGTATAATAATCCTCCTGAGACTTTAGCCTCTATTACAAAGCTGTCATCATCAAGAGAGTATGGTATTGGCACAAAAACAGACACATAGACCAATGGAATAGAATACAGATTCAGAACTGGTCCCACAAATGTACGGCTAATTAATTTTTGACAAAGCAGGAAAGAGTATCTAATGGAAAAAAGACTGCCTCTTTAGCAGGTAGGTGGGGGAACTGGATAGCAACATGCAGAAGAATGAAACTAGACCACTTCCTTACACGATACACAAAAATTAACTCAAAATGGATGTAGGACCTGAATGTGAGACAAGAAACCATCAAAACCCTCGAGGAGAAAGTAAGAAAAAACCTCCTTGATCTCAACCGTAGGAATTTCCTAATCAACACATCTCTAAAGACAAGGGAAATGAAAGCAAAAATGAACCATTGGGATCTCATCATGATAAAAAGCTTCTACACTGCAAAGGAAACAATCAAAAAACCTAGTAGGCATGGATGTAATGGGAAAAGATAGTTGCAAATGACATATCAGATAAAGGGCTAGTATCCAAAAATCTATAAGGAACTCACCAAACTCCATACCTGAAAAATGAATGATCCAGTGAGTAAATGGGCAGAAGATCTGAACAGACACTTCTCCAAAGAGGACATCCAGATGGCCTACAGGCACATGAAACGGTGTTCAGCATCACTCATCATCAGGGAAATACAAACCAAAACCACACTGAGATACCACCTTACACCGGTCAGAGTGGCTAAAATGAACAAATCAAGAGACTATAGATGCTGGCGAGGGTGTGGACAGAAGGGCAGCCTCCTACTCTGTTGGTGGGAATGTAAACTGTTGCAGCTTCTCAGGAAAACAGTGTGGAGGTTCCTCAAAAAACTATCGATAGAATTCCCTTATGACCCAGCAATAGCACTGCTAGGGATTTACCCAAGGGATACAGAAGTGCTGATGCATAGGAGCGCATGTACCCCAATGTTCATAGCAGCACTGTCAACAATGGCCAAATCATGGAAAGAGCCTAAATGTCCATCACCTGATGAATGGATAAGAAGATTTGGTATACATATACAATGGAGTATTACATGGCAATGAAAAAAGAATGAAATCTGGCCATTTGTAGCAAAGTGGATGGACCTCGAGGGTGTCGTGCTAAGCGAAATAAGTCAGGTGGAGAAGAACAGATACCATATGTTTGCACTCATAGGTCTAACTGGAGAACAGGAGAAACCTAATCCAGGACCATAGGGAGGGGAAGGGGGAAAGAGTGTTGGGGAGAGAGAGGGACGCAAAACCTGAGAGACTATTGAATACTGAAAATGAACCGATGGTGGGAGGGGAAGAGGGAGGTGGCGTGATGGAGGAGGGCATTTGTGGGGAAGAGCCCTGGGTGTTATATGTAAATCAATTTGACAATAAACTATTTAAAAATAAATAAATAAATAAACTTTAACAATAAAAATAATAAAATGAGTCTTTTGTAGGCAGCATACAGATGCCTTTTTTAAAATTTTTTATCCAATCTGATACCCTCTGTCTTTTGACTGGGGCATTTAGTCCATTTAAAATCAGAGTTATATTGAAAGATATGAATTTAGTGTCATTGTGGTATCTGTAGATTTCGTCCTTATGCTCTGGTCTTTGTAGTTTTTGCTACCCTCCACTCACAAAGTCTCTCTTAGAATCTCTTGCAAGGCTGGGTTAGTGGTCATGAAATCCTTTAGATAATGCTCCTCTAGAGAAGTCTCTATATGTCCTTCTATTCTGAATGACAGCCTTGTTGCATAAAGGATTCTTGGCTGCATATTTTTCCTATTCAGCACATTGAATATTTCCTGCCACTCCTTTCTGGCCTGCCAGGTTTCAGTAGACAGGTATGCTACTACCCTTATATGTCTCTCTTGTAGGTTCAGGCCCACTTGTCCCTGGCTCCTTCAGAATTCTCTTTTTCTTTATGTTTTGTCCGTTTCACTATGCTATGTCATGGTGTTGACCTGTTTTTGGATGTCTGTTTCCTTCCCTACATTAGGGAAGTTCTCAGCTATAATTTGTTCAAATAAACCTTCTGCTCGCTCTCTCGCTCTCTCTTTCTTCTTCTTCTTCTTCTTCTTCTTCTTTTCTTCTTCTTCTTCTTCTTCTTCTTCTTCTTCTTCTTCTTCTTCTTCTTCTTCTTCTTCTTCTTCTTCTTCTTCTTCATGTTCTTGTTCTTCTTGTTGTTCTTCTTCTTCTGGAATGCCTATGATGCAGATACTATTACTTTTCATTGAATCACTTAGGTCTCTAATTCTTACCTCATGGTTTAGTAATTTCATTTCTCTTTTATTTCAGCTACATTGTTTTCCATAATTCTATCTTATATTTCACTTATTCTCTCCTCTGCTTCTTCTATCCTTGCTGTCACTCCACTAGCTTATTTAGCACCTCATTTACAGCATTTCTTAATTCATTGTGACATTTATTTTATTTATTTTATTTATTTTTGAGAGACAGAGAGAGACAATGTGAGCAGGGGAGGGTCAGAGAGAGAGGGAGACACAGAATCTGAAGCAGGATCCAGGCTCTGATCTGTCAGCACAGAGCCCAACGCGGGGCTCAAACCCATGAACCATGAGATCATGACCTGAGCTAAAGTTGGACACTTAACTGACTGGGCCCCCCAGTTGCCCCATCATTGTGACGATTTCTTAGGTCTTTGATCTCTGGAGCAAGAGATTCTTTGCTGTCTTCTGTGCTTTTTTTAATGCCCAGCTATTCTCTGGCTGTCATTTCTTCCTGAATTTTCTTTTGAGGAGAATTCTTCTGTTTTGTAATTTTGGCTAGGTTCCTGTATTTTACATGTTTAATAGCTTGTTGTGTGTTCTGCATCTCAAGTACTATTATATTAAACAAGGATCATACACTGCCCAGCGCCTGGAACTTCAGGAAGTGTGTTTGGAGTGTGTTGCATGTACTCTGTTGTTGTGTCTTTGGCTGCTTTATCTCACTACTCATAGTGGTGGATTGTTTGGACCTTCCATCAGGTGTGTTCTGATTTGTTCACTGAATTGCCCTAGAAAAACGGAAAAAAGGGGGGAGATTTATCCCATACAAATAGAGAAATGAAAGGGGCCACCAAAAGAAGACTAGGCAGAGAATCAAAGGAACTATAAGGCTTAATCCAGAGAGAGAGAGGAAGCTAAAGAAGGAGATACAAAAAGATGTAATAAAGAATGGAGTAAAAGTGACTGATTAAACAAACAAGCAACCAGAAGAGGGAGGGAGGGAAAGAGAAAGAGAGAGAAAGAAAAGATATATATATTAAGATATATAATATACAATAGATATATACACTTATAAAGATATATACATATATATGTATCTATATACACATCTATATCTATACATACATATATATATATATATATATATATAGACTTGATAAAAGATCAAATCATAAACTATGAGGAAAATAAAGAAGGAGTTACAAAAAGATGTAATAAAGAATGGAGTAAAAGTGACTGATTAAACAAACAAGCGACCAGAAGAGAGAGAGAGAGAGAGAGAGAGAGAAAGAGAGAAAGAAAAGATATATATAATAATATATGTTATAGATACATATATATGTATGTCTATATATCTATATAGACTTGGCCAAAAATCAAATCAGAAACTATGAGCCTGATTCCAAAGGGAAGAAAACAAAGGAGAGTAGAAAGAAAAAGAAGGGAAAAGGGAAGAGAAGGAAAGAAAACAGGAGAGGGGGTCAAAAGGGCAACTGACTAACATACCAGACCAGAGGACAGTTGTCTGTTGGTCTCTGGGACTGGTGTCTGTCCTGGTCTGGAGGAGAGGCTGTCTGGATTGGTCACTCTGTAAATCTCACTCTGGTACATAAGGGGTTACCAGACACAGAGGGAGGGCTTTGGTGTAAGTGGGTCCTGCCTCCACTGGGGGCCACTGTCCTGTTCCCTGAATGGCCACCAGGTGATGATGGGGAGGAAAATGGCAACACCCCAGTCTTCCCCCCACCCCCATCAAGTGTCCCAAACCATGCTGTTCATGTGGACCTCACAGAGCAGCAGAGGAGTTCTGCTCCACAGTGTCCTGTGCTTCCCAGGCCCTGAGCTGTGATTCAGACCACGAGGTATTAAAGGATCCTGCTCAGAGCACCCTGGTTCTGGGGTACTGCCACTCTGCCCAGCTGACAAAGGGCCTCTGTCTGCTGCCTGTAGGGTTTCTTATCTTTGGGGAGCAATGCACCCTCTTCTCCCAGTACTTGAAGGAGGGGACTGCTCTCTCCCAGTGTGCCCTTGAGATCACTACCGCTCCAGGTTGGCTCCCCTCCCCCTAGCTGAACCCATCCAGTGGTCTCTGGTCCTGAGAAAGTCTATCAACCCTGAAAATGCCAATATACACTCCTACGGCTGTTTGCAAAATAAACACTGGCTCTCTCCATCTTTCTCCTTCCCCTTCCGTGGCCTGGAGAGGTTTTCCTCTTGTCCAAAGACAACCCCATACTTGCACAGCCTCTCTTTCTCCTCCTTTTGTTTCTCCACAGAAGGGGTTCCCTCCCCTCCATGCCTACACCACCCATTTTACCTCTCTCAAATTGCAGACATGTCTCTCTCCTGCCAAGCTGTCTGTTCACCTGTGGAGATTTTTCTGTCACTCCACAGACTGTCACTCCTGGATATTCCAAGTGTTCTGATCTCAATACAGCTGTTTGAGGGACGAGGGAAATCTTGGTCCTTATACTTCTCTGCCATCTTAGTTCCTGCTCCAACAGGTATTAGATTTTGGCGTACAACAAAACGATTCAATATTTGTATATACTGTGGAATGATCACCACAGTAAGTGTAGTTAACATGTGTTGCTTAACATGGTTGCCTTTTTTTCTTTTGTGAGGAAACCTTTTAAGTTCTTCGAATCTCTTAGGAATTTTCAAGTATACAATTCTGCCTTTAAATCTGGATCAGCTCATGGAGCTTGAGGGCAGCATGAGACAGGAGAGCATATGATAAGTGACTGTAGGAGAATTATCAGGGAATCCACAGTATCATCAAGGATGGCAGAGGTGGTAACTGAGAGGTCAGTCGATCCTTTTTAGAAGTGGAGAATCCAAGCAGAAAGTTTGGGCTTGAACTACGTCTCCCCACCCCCAGGCTATATTCATGTTTTAACACTTGGTGTATATGAAAGTGACTTTATTGAAAATAGAGTCTTTGTAGATGGAATCAAATTGAGATGAGGTCATACTTGATGAATGTGGGGTTAAATCCAATATGATGGGTCCTTCTAAGAAGGGAAAATAGAGACAAAGACACAGACACAGAGAGAATGCCATGTGACCATTGAGGCCATGTTGGAACAATGATCAATCCACAGCCAAGGATGCCAAGGATTCCTGGCAACAGCAGAAGCTCTAGGAAAGGCATAGAACACATCCTGCTTTAGAACCTTCATGAAGAGGGTGTCCTGGATGACATCTGAGTTTGGACTGTCCTCCAGAGCTGTGAGAGAAAAAGTGTCTTGTTTTAAGTCTCCCACATTGGTACTTTTTATGGCAGTCCCAGAGAAGGTACACAGATGCTTCGGGTGGGGAGACATATTACTGTAAACATCCAAGCAGTTATGTCAGGATGGGCAATAGACAGTATGAGATTGTACTCGGAGAGAGGGCTAGGATCCTGATACACTGTGGCAATGATATCTGGTGGTTCAGTTAAAGTACAGTCATTTAAAAAAGGGAAATGGTTAAGGAGATAATTGAAGGTAAAGGACTTTGGGCTGTAGAAGGATCAGAAAGTAATGGTCACTGACATGTGAAACTATTAGGCTGAACCGTTTCATAAAAGCTGCATGAAGGCCATTTTAACAGAGAGTGGTTGATAGCAAGGGTCGATGGAAGGTGATTGGAAAATGGATTGAAGAAGAAGCGTGACTTTATCCAGAACTGCTGGTAGCTCTTTGCATTTACATAGGGCTTTACAATGTTTCACGCATTTTCACATTGTCTGTTTTATGTATTTCCTACAGCAGTGAGAGACATTATACTTGCTTTATAGTTGAGCATAGTCTGGAAGAGGGAGGTTAAATTTTTACTTGAAATTACAGAATTTTATTTTTTTATTTTTAAAAAATATTTTATTGTCAAATTTATTTCCATACAACACCCAGTGCTCCTCCCCACAAGTGCCCTCCTCCATCACCACCACCTCTTTCCCCCCCTTTCCCTTCAACCCTCAGTTCATTTTCAGCATTCAATAGTCTCTCAAGTTTTGCAACCTTTTCTCTCCCCAACTCTGTTTCCCCTCCCCCCGGGCCTCCATTAAGTTTCTCCTGTTTTCCCGTTAGACCTATGAGTGCAAACATATGGTTGTTGTCCTTTTCTACCTGGCTTATTTCGCTTAGCATGACACCCTCAAGGTCCATCCACTTTCCTACAAATGGCCATATGTCATCCTTTCTCTTTGCCATGGAGTACTCCATTGTGTATATATACCACATCTTCTTGATCCACTCACCAGGTGATGGACATTTAGGCTTTTTCCATGTTTTGGCTATTGTAGATATTGCTGTTATGAACATTGGGGTACATGTGCTCCTATGCATCAGCATTTCTGTATCTCTTGGGTAAATCCCTAGCAGTGCTATTGCTGGGTCATAAGGGAGTTCTATTGATAGTTTCTTGAGGAACCTCCACACTGTTTTCCAGAGTGGCTGCACCAGTTTACATTCCCGCTAGCAGTGTAGGAGACTGCCCGTCCCTTCCACATCCTCGTCAGCATCTATAGACTCTTGATTTGTTCATTTTAGCCACTCTGACTGGTGTGAGGTGGTATCTCAGTGTGGATTTGGTTTGTGTTTCCCTGATGATGAGTGATGTTGAGCATCGCTTCATGTGCCTGTAGGCCATCTGGATGTCCTCTTTGGAGAAGTGTCTGTTCATGTCTTCTGCCCATTTCTTCACTGGGTTATTTGTTTTGTGAGTGTGAAGTTTGGTGAGTTCCTTGTAGATTTTAGATATGAGCCCTTTATCTGATATGTCATTTGCAACTATCTTTTCCCATTCTGTCGGTTGCCTATTAGTTTTCTTGATTGTTTTCTTTGCTTTGAAGAAGCTTTCTAATTTGATGAAGTCCCAATGGTTCATTTTCGCTTTCATTTCCCTTGCCTTTGGGGATGTGTCGAGTAGGAAATTGCTGTGGTGGAGGTCTAGGAGGTGTTTTCCTCCTTTCTGCTCGAGGGTTTTGATGGTTTCCTGTCTCACATTCAGGTCCTTCATCCATTTTGATTTTATTTCTGTGTATGGTGTAAGAAAGTGTTCTACTTTCATTCTTTTGCATGTTGCTGTCCAGTTCTGCCAGCACCACCTGCTAAAGAGGCAGTCTTTTTTCCATCGGATACTCTTTCCTGCTTTGTCAAAAATTAATGGCCTTACATTTGTGGGCCCAGCTCTGGGTTCTCTATTCTATTCCATTGGTCTATGTGTCTGTTTTTGTGCCAATACTATACTGTCTTGATGATGACAGCTTTGTAGTAGAGGCTAAAGTCTGGGATTGTGATGCCTCCAGTTTTGGTTTTCTTCTTCAATATGACTTTGTCTATTCGGGGTCTTTTGTGGTTCCATACGAATTTCAGGATAAATTGTTCTAGGTTTGAGAAGAATGTTGGTTCAATTTTGATGGGGATTGCATTGAATGTGTAGATTCCTTTGGGTAGTAATGACATTTTCTCAATGTTTATTCTTCCGATCCATGAACAGGGAATATTTCTTCATTTCTTGGTGTCTTCTTCAACCTCTTTCATGATTTTTCTATAGTTTTCATCATATAGGTATTTTACATCCTTAGTAGGTTTACTCCTAGGTATTTGATGGTTTTTCGTGCAATCGTAAATGGTATCAGTTTCTTGATTTCTCTTTCGGCTGCTTCATTTTTGGTATATAGGAATGCAACTGATTTCTGTACATTGATTTTGTACCCTTCAACATTACTGAATTCATTGATCAGTTCTAGAAGGCTTTTTGTGGAGTTGATTGGGTTTTCCATGTACAGTATCATGTCATTTGCTAAAAGTGAAAGTTTAACTTCTTCTTTGCCAATTCTGATGTCTTTTATTTCCTTTTGTTGTCTGATTGCTGATGCTAAGACTTCCAGCACTATGTTAAACAGCAGTGGTGAGAGTGGACACCTTTGTCGTGTTCCTGATCTAAGGGGAAAGCTCTCAGTTTTTCCCCATTGAGAATGATATTAGCTGTGGGCTTTTCATATACTGCTCTTATAATGTTTAGGTAAGTTTCTTCTATTCAGACTTTCTCAAGGGTTTTTATTAAGAAAGGGTGCTGTATTTTGTCAAATGCTTTTTCTACATTTATCAACAGGATCATGTGGTTTTTATCCTTTCTTTTGTTAATGTGATGGATCACATTGATGGATTTGGGAATATTGAACCAGCCTTGCAACCCAGGAATGAATCCCAGTTGATCATGATGAAGAATTCTTTTTATATGCTGTTAAGTTCGATTCGCTAGTATCTTGTTGAGTATTTTTGCATCTGTATTCATTAAGGATATTGGTCTGTAGTTCTCTTTTTTGGCTGGGCCTCTGTCTGGTTTGGGTATCAAGGTGATGCTGGTTTCATAGAATGAGTTTGGAAGTTTTCCTTCTATTTCTGTTTTTTTTGGAATAGTTTGAGAAGAATGGGTATGAGCTCTGCTTTAAATGTGTGGTAGAATTCCCCTGGGAAGGTATCTGGCCCTGGGCTATTATTCGTTGGGAGATTTTTGATAACAGATTTGATTTCTTCACTGGTTATAGGTCTATTCATGCTTTCTATCTCTTCCCGTTTGAATTTTGGCAGTGCATGTGCATTTAGGAATTTGTCCATTTCTTCTGTGTTGTCCAATTTGATGGCATGTAGTTTTTCATAGTAAAGTCTGATGATTGCGTGTTTTTCTAAGGGATTGGTTGTAATAGATCCTTCTTCATTGATGATTTTGTCTATCTGGGTGCTCTCTCTTTTCTTTCTGAGGAGCCTGGCTAGAGGTTTATCGATTTTGTTTATTTTTTAAAGAACCAACTCTTGGTTTCATTGATCTGCTCAACTGTTCTTTTGGATTCTATATTGTTTATTTCTTCCCTGATCTTTATTATTTCTTTTCATCTGCTGGGTTTGGGTTGCTCTTGCTGCTTCCCTCTAGTTTCAGTAGGTACTCTGTTACGTTTTGAATTTGTGCTCATTCTAGTTTGTTGAGATTGGCCTGGATTGCAATATACTTTCCTCTTAGGACTGTCTTTGCTGCATCCCAGAGATTTTGGATTGTTGTATTTTCGTTTTCGTTGGTTTCCATATATTTTTTAATTTCTTCTCTAATTTGCTGATTAAGTCAATCATTCTTTAGCAGGATGGGTTTTAATCTCCATATTTTTGGAGGTTTTCCAGACTTTTTCCTGTGGTTAATTTCAAGTTTCATAGCATTGTGATCTGAAAGTGTGCATGGTATGATCTCTATTAGTTTATACTTATGGAAGGCTGCTTTATGCCCCAATATGTGATCTGTCTTGGAGAATGTGCCATGTGCACTCGAAAAGAAGGTGAATTTCCTAACTTCAGGATGCAGAGTTTTAAATATATCTATCAGTTCCATCTGTTCCAATGTGTCGTTCAGGTCCATTGTTTTCTTTGTGATTTTCTGTCTGGTTGATCTATCCATTGCTGTCAGTGGAGTATTAAAGTCCCCTGCAATTAGCACATTTTTGTCAATAAGATTGTTTCTTTCTGTGACTAATTGTTTTATGTGTTGTGTCCTCCTGATTTGGCCCATAGATATTTATAATTGTGAGCTCTTCCTGATGGAGAGATCCTGTCATTATTATATAATGTCATTCTTCATCTCTTGTTACTGACTTTACTTTAAAGTCCTGTTTGTCTGATATAAGTATGGCTACTCCAGCTTTCTTTTGGCTTCCAGTCGCATGATAGATATTTCTCTATCCCTCTACTTTCAACCTGAAGGTGTCTTCCGTTCGAAAATGAGTCTCTTGTAGACAGCAAATAGATGGATTTTGTTTTTTTTTTTTATCCATTCTGCTACCCTGTTTCGTTTGGTTGGAGCATTCAGTCCATTTACGTTCAGTGTTATAATCGAAAAATGTGGGTTTAGAATCGTTGTGTTCTCCATAGAACTCCTGTTTATAGTGGTATCTTGGCACCTTGTATGCTTTGCAACCTTTCCCTCATAGAGTCCCTCTTAGGATTTCTTGTAGGGCTGGTTTGGTGGTCATGAATTTTCTCTATTTTTGTTTGGGAACACTTTTATCTCTCCTATTTTGAATGACAGGCTTGCTGGATAAAGGATTCTTGGTTGCATGTTTTTTCTGTTTATCACATTGAAGATTTCAAGCCATTCCTTCCTGGGCTGCCAAGTTTCATTCAATAGGTCTGTAACCACTCTGGTAGTTTTCCCTTTGTATGTGAGGGCCCTTTTCTCCCTAGCTGCTTTCAGAATTCTCTCTTTATCTTTATATTTTGCCAGTTTCACTATGATATGTCGTGCCGAAGGCCGATTCAAATTACATCTTAAGGGGGTTCTTTGTGCCTCTTGAATTTGAATGTCTCTTTCTTTTTCCAGATTTTGGAAATTCTCAGTTATAATTGTGTCTAGTTTCCCTTCAGGATCTTTCTCTCTGTCTTCCTCTTCAGGAATTCCTATGAGATGGATGTTGTTCCATTTGATTGTATCACTCAGGTCTCAAATTCTCCTTTTCTTTTCCTGGATTAATTTCTCGCTCTTTTTTTCAGCTTCCTCTTTTGCTATAACTATATCTTCTAATTCACCTATTCTTCTCTTTGCCCTGTCAATTTTGAGGTAGTTGCCTCCAGTTTGTTATTCACCTCATCTATAGCCTTTTTTTTTTTTTTAACTCATCACACCTATTTTCAAAGTTCCTAGTCATTGTCTCAGTTGCTTCTTTGATGCTTTTTTCAACCCCAGCGATTAATTTTATGACAAGTTTTAAAAATTCTGGATCCGGTATGTTGTCTAGAACTGCCTTGAGCTGTTCTGTGGCTCTGAGTTCCTCTTGGAGGTTCTTCAGGGGACTGTTCCTTTGTTTTGTCATTTTTGCTAGTTTTCTGTCTCTTGTCGCCTTTAGAAAGCTATTGTGCAGTGTGCACTTGTTAATATTTCTTTGTTAAAGGAGGCTTATTGACTGTCCAGGGCCTGTCGTTTCAGGAAATATTCTCTTAATGGTGTCTCTCGGATTCTCTTGTTGTGCCTGTGAATATTTTATTTCCCTACTAAGCAATATTTGATACTCGCCATCATGCACACTTTGGCTTGTTTCTTGGTGTAGCCCTAAGAAGGAAAACAGACAGACTAACTCAGAGGGAACAGAAGCACAGAGACGCACTGACAAATCAAACAAAGAAACACATTAAAAGGGGGAAAGAAAAGAAAGAAAATGGAAAGGAAAGAGATGAAAAGAAGCGAAGAAGAGAAAAAAAAAGAATAAAAGGGTCAGAGACAACAAAGGACAGAGGACAGTCTAAAAATGTATGACCAGCTGAGGGGAGAGGTAAGGATGAGATACAGGAGAATATATTGGATTGCAAGAAGGTAAAAAAAAAAAAAGGAGAAAGAAAAATAGAGTAAAAATTTTAAAAAATTAAGTAAAAGAAAAAAGGTAATAATAATAAAAAATAAGTACGAAGAAAGTAAAGAAATAAAGAACAAAAAAATTTTTATAAGAAAAAAAAAGCAGCAGCTCCCCCTTGTGGTTTGGTGTGGTAGATCTAGGAGGCTACTCTCAGAGGCTCCGCCTTGGTGTCTGCGAAGATTAGCATGGCGGCATGCAAGGCTCCACTGAACTATGCACTGTAGGCCACTCTAATGAGTCTGATCTCCTTGTACTGAGATTGAGCCAAGTTGTATTTTCCAGGCCCACATCAGTTCAGAGTTCCAGTCCATGCACTTTTATGCTACCACAGATGAGATGTATTTGCTTTGGTGGCTGGCTTCTTAGGGGGAGGAATCAGTTTGTCTTGGCTCAGGCAGGGATTTCGGCTGCCCCTGCCTGAGGGGAGGAGTGCTGCCTAAGGAGAGATGCGCAGCAGGAGGTCAAGCTGCGCCTTCACAGACCCAACTGCAGATTCCCCACCCCCAGCCAGGATCACGATCATGCTGGGGGAGAAATGAGTTTCTCTTGGCTTTATGTAGCTGTTGCCCAAGGTGCTGTGTGCTGCTGGAAATGAGCTGGAAGCTCCTAGAGCCTGAGCACGTGCCCAGGCTTCCACTACTGCCAACTCCCTTCTGGGATCTCGTAGGTGTGGGGGCTATTTTTTCTCTGTTGGCACCTGGGATTTGGGATTCGTGCAGCCAATGCTGGGGATGAGATGTGCCGTGGAATTGAGGTGCGTGCTCCCACTCCCAAAACCGAGGTTGAAGTGAGCGCCCCTGGTACCGCTGCTGCCGGGGCGTTGACTCCCCACCAAGATGGCACAGGGCTGGAAGCTGTTTTTTCCCTTGCACTGCCTGGGTTCGGGATTCGGGCTACCCAACAGTTATATATGGAGTGAGTTTCTCTCTCCAAGCGCGACCAAGTGTTCCTTACCTTTTCCCCCAAGACAGTACTACGAGCGTGTTCAGTCACTCTTTCCCTTCCCTTTGTCTCTTGAGCTCTGTGCACGTTTGCCCCTGTTGGGCTGGGGCTCGCACCTCCCCTGCCCATCTCGGGCTGGCCCGTTTTCCAATCTCCCCAGTTTGCACTCACTCACTCATGTATCTTTGAGGTTGTCTTCTTTCTGGATTCCGTATTTTCTCCTTCTTCTCTTGCAGATGAAAGTAATGTCCGTCTCAGTACAATAGATGGGGCAGACGAAGTTTACAGAGCTCCCTTCCTCTCAGCAATCTTGGCTCCTCTGAAATGACAGAATTTTTAATGAAGGGGCCATGATGTAAACCTAAACATACAGAGTCCAACATTATGCTCTTTCTGTGGCGCTTTGGAATATTTTTTTTTAATTACTTTCAATATGCCCAACCCTCCTATAGGGTGGAGACTCCAGGTTGCCAAGACAGTGATCATCTGTTCTTAACTTGGTAGAGATTCAACGATTTCCTCACTGTGATTACAACCTTAATGTTTATTTATTCAGTTTTAATGTGTCAATAATATTGAGATTTATTTACAGAAGAATTACAGGTTTGGTCTCCAAGTGGCCAAAGTTAAAAAAATTTAATATTAAAACAGAGTAATTTAAACTGTTTGAAGATTTCTTGAATATTCATTAGGTTGAATATGGATTTTTTAATTGATAAAATATTCTAATAAGACATAGTGAACCGAGTGTTGGAGCCTCTGCACATGATTTGTGTGAATGGACTTGATTGTGCGTTTTGGGTGTGGAGGGGACTGGATGACTGATCTATGGCTTCTTTCCACATGTCTGGGCCTTTAGCACCCACAGTCCATCCTCATCAGAATCATATACCCAGCTGGTTTGGGCTACGGAATTTCCCGCGGAGATGAGGCAGTTTGGGGGGACCCCTCCAAACCCCGCAGAGCAGGGTGCTGTCCAGCTCCAGCCAGGGAGCCCTGCTCCCACCAGAGCTTCCGAGCTGCCACCTCATGCGAGAGAGGGTGTGGGCCGTGTGTGTGCGGAGCAGGGGGCCGGCTGGGGTTGTCATTGCTGACTCTGCCTGAAATGCGGGTGACCATGTGCATGACGTCCAACCTTTTGTGTGAAATGACCTTGAGTGTGACAGTCCCCCCAGGAATGATCACTTCTCAATGTATGAATAACTCTTATACCAGAAGCCTGCTTTGCAGTCTGGCGCTGGGGGAGGGCACGTGTGATTACTTCAGCCCAGTCTGAGCTTTGCCAATTTTGAGACTGTCTTGCCCTGGTTTTGTTGTTTCCTCTGCCATTTACCTCTTGATTTGACTTTTATTTATTATTGTTACTGCTTTAACGTTTATTTACTTTGAGAGAGAGAGCATGCATGTTGACACAGACCACACAGAGGAAGGAAGGGAGAGAATCCTAAGCACCCTCTGCACTGTCAGCCTAGGGCCTGATGTGGGGCTTGGTCCCATCAACCTGAGATCATGACCTGAGCTGAAACCAAGAGTCAAAACTTAACCGTCTCAGCCAGCCAGGTGCTGCAACTCCTGTTTTGAATATTAGTGAGTATTCTCTGTCCTCTATTTATTATTGTTTTCATCTTTATTTATTTCTGAGAGAGAGAGAAGGAGAGAGAGAGAGAGAGAGAGAGAGAGAGAGAGAGAGAGAGAGAGAGAGAGAGAGAGAGAAATCATGAGTAGGGGAGGGGCAGAGAGAATCTGAAACAGGCTCCAGGCTCTGAGCTGTCAGCACAGAGCCAAGGCAGTGCTCAATCTCAGGAGCTGTGAAATCATGACCTGAACTGAAGTTGGACATTTAACTGACTGGGCCATGCAGGCTCCCCTCTCTGTTCTGTATTTAACTCAAATTCTGTACAGGTCTCCTGTCTCTTTCAGCTTCTGTTATTTTTCTGTATGGATTTGTCTTCTGTCTCTTTCCCTTTACTTTGAGGCTTTTCCTCTTCACTTTCCCCACTCAGGCTCTTTATCCATTTATCCAATAGTGACCACCGAAAACCCAAGGCAGGGCAGCAGTGCAGGGCGGTAGCATCTCCCCTAGGAAGGTTGGACTGCTCCCACTACTTCTCTCAGGTGGGGCAATCATGAGGAAGAGGGTCAGATTGCCGAGGCCAATTCAGAGACCAGCAATAGCTTGTATGAGAAAGTACTGAACTGGTGAAGATTTGAATCTTTCTGATGAAAGACTGTCCTAACTATAAGAGCTTGGCAGCTGGACAGTCTCTGGACCTCGCAGGAGAATCATTCGTGTTCCTTTCTCTTCAATTATGTTACTTTCCTTTTCAATTATATTATTTTGACAGTATTCCTTATAGTCCCCATTTCTTTTTTTTTTTAAATAATTTATTGTCAAATTGGTTTCCATATAACACCTAGTGATTTTCCCCACAAATTCCCTCATCACCACCACCTCCGTTCCCCCCTCCCACTCCCCCTTCAACCCTTGGTTCATTTTCAGTATTCAATAGTCTCTCAGGTTTTGCGTCCCTCTCTCTCCCCAACTCTCTTTCCCTCTTCCCCTCCCCCTGGTCCTCCATTAGGTTTCTCCTGTTCTCCTGTTAGACCTATGAGTGCAAACATATGGTATCTGTCCTTCTCCACCTGACTTATTTCACTCAGTATGACGCCCCTTGAAATCCATCCACTTTGCTACAAATGGCCATATTTCATTCCTTCTCATTGCCATGTGGTACTCCATTGTATATATATACCACATCTTCTTGATCCATTCATCAGGTGATGGACATTTATTATTTTTATACTGTCTTGTTTCCTCCTTTCTTATTGTTATAGGTATTATGCTGAATAGTACATGGTTGTATAAAAATGTGTTCAGTTTAAAGATAATTGAATAGTGAATACTCATGCTATCGCCTCCCTCGGTAACTAGAACCTTGGACAGAACCTCGGCTGGCCTGTACCCAACTGCATACCTTTCTCTTCTCTTTGATGGTGACTTGTTTTAAGCAGCCCCTTGATATCATTGTCAGACTTGACCATAATTCT
Organism: Helogale parvula; assembly: GCA_004023845.1. NCBI lineage: Eukaryota > Metazoa > Chordata > Mammalia > Carnivora > Herpestidae > Helogale > Helogale parvula. The sequence goes on from PJEM01009432.1 coordinate 54,457, forward strand.
TGACTGTAACTATACCCTTATTACCCATATGTGAGTTCATCAACAGCATCCTGTTTACCTGGTTTTGGACTTTATGTAGAGGGACGGATTACCTTGTAACTTCCATCACTTGGTCAGTACTTTTGTGTGAACACATTGATGTCATTGTTTTCAACCATCATTTTATTTATATTGTTGTAGAGTACACACTTTTGTATGAACAGGCCACAATTCACCCAGTTTATGGTTGATAGGCATTAGTCTTGTTTGCAGGTTTTGGTTAAAACAAAACATGGTGCAGTTGAGCATTCTTATATGAGTGTTTTGAGACGAGCGATTGAACATGAGCCTGGATCATATTGCATCTAGGGGTGCAAGTGTGGGTCAGCATCACTAGCCTGTGCTACACTATTATCAGAGGATTTGACCCTTTAAGATGGGCAGAAACAAGTGGGGCCTGGGAAGTAAAGCATTAATAGCAGGTCCACAATTCACTCTCTCTCCTGGACACTCAGTGTGTTGTTTTTGCTTGTTCTCCCCTTAACTTGAGAATAGGCTCTACTTGCTATGGGAATAACTTAGAAAATTCGAATGTAAAATGTTTTTAGTAGGAGGTAGTTTATCTCTTCAGGCTGAACAGGATAAAAGATATTCGTAATTATGGATCTAGAGAAACAAAACAGCCACAAAGTACCCATCAGTTCCTTTCATTTTCTGTACTGATTATCTTAACTCTCCTGGTAAACTCAAAATCATTTAGAACTTAAATGCAAAGAGAGTTGAGTTTAAATGAGCCATGTAGATTATAATGAAAAGGCAGGTGATTTTGTAAATTGTTTGAGGATAACATTAAAACCTATGGATATAACCTGGACAGTGTTTTAGAGAATTTGAGATTTCCCCCCCCCGGCCACATTTGAAATTTGGTAGAATTTGGTCGCCCTCCTTTATATTCACTGCTAAAGATTACAATGTGCCTAATTATTATCTCAGTGATCCATATACGTTGATTATGCATGAAATTAAATTAAGAATTCATTCGCATTTAAATTTAAGTGACTGAATGGTTCCTCCCTATATATGTATATGTAAACATTTGGGCGATTGTGAAAAATTTCTTAACTGTTTTGTAAAGCATCTATTGCATCACAGATGGGAGCTAAGGTAGCGGGGGAGGTCTAGGGACTTATTGTCTTCTCTCAGACATGTGAACTAATAGAAGAGACAATTAGGTCTCCTCTGGCATTGTCCTCCACAGTCCTTGTCCCTGAGGGTTGCCAGTTCTGGGCAACTCAGTGACACAGACTCATTAAGAGTGTGGGGCATCCATTCTCCAGAGACCTCAGCAGGGGAAGGGACTTGGCTCTCTGTGCCAGCCCAGCTACAGCTCAGAGTCACAACAGCCTCTTGCCTGGTCATAAGTGTGTCCCTGTCACACAGGCAGGTCATTGTGTTCTGGAAACCATCTTAGAGTTTGCAACTATCTTTATCTTCTACCTCCCAGAGGCAAGGTACAGATCTCTGGTACCACATAAAAACCTCTGATCGTCATGACAAAGTGTCCTTTTACTTAAGAACATGTAATGATGACCCAGTGCTGGTGTGGGCATTTATCACAAACACTGATTGTACATGTCCATGTTCGTATCGCCAGACCTACATTTAGGCAGTAATTTGGAATTGAGGTAGGGAAATAGATGTGAATCCACAGAGAAGGTGAAGAGGTGAGTGAAATGTAACTTGGTCTCTGTGTAGCTTTAGGAATTGGAAAATTAATTTATTTTCAGTTGCAATTGTTCTTGAAACAAAAAGTCTGCATTTGTTTGCATATATGCTCAGTTTTCTAAAGGGGCAGACTATGGATATTCACCAAATAAAAATCTAAATTTAATTGTTCGTTATAGATGCCACCATGTTCTCCTAGACACATCATTCTATTTTAGTACATTCATTATACCTCTGTGTGCCTGTGTGGATAATAATTTAAATATGCATGTTTAGTGATTATAAATATGCCCTTTATGCATAAGTGTTAAAATATTAGGATAAATGCTCCAATATTTCCCTTTGGGTTCTATCGTCTGCAAAATGAGACAATATTTGTTCTCTATGGATAAACTCATTGTCAGTATTTATATTTTCTAAGTGCTTATTTTCTCCCTTATGAGTTACTGAAATATCTAAAATACGCATGGAGTTTTTAAATGCTACGTTGAAAATTTCAACAGGGAAGTTCCATTCTGTGGATGTTATGTTGATGCGTCTTTAATTTGACTTTATTGTTAACAATGTATGATGATTATTCATATGAATTCAAATGCCAACCTGCAAAAGACACAGTTATGGAGATACTTGAATGTCCAGTTAATTGATATATTACACAAATGACAACTTGTATGCGTGTGTGTGTGTGTGTGTGTGTGTGTGTGTGTGTGTGTTTGCACTGAGGTGATGTGTGTGTGTGTCTGTGTGATTGCACTGAGGTGATGTGTGTGTGTGTGTGTGTGTGTGTGTGAGTATATGATTGATTGCACTGAAGTAATGTGTGAGTACACTAGGTCCAGTCCTTCCATCCTTGCCCACGATCATGAATGGACTCTGGTAAGAACGCTGTTGGGGACCTGCTCAGACGCTCTTCACCTGCTGGTGCTCCAATCCAAACCCTATTTGTTATGAGTGTGGGCTCCGAGGTCCACAGCCATTCCCTTCTTGAGAGCATTGCCCTCAGTGAAAAAGGACACATTGCCAGGTGGTCTGGGGAACATGGTGGGGGCGGCTCACAGCCTATGACAGACTCATGGGATGTACAAAGGCTGCCAATGCCAAGGCAGGACTGAATCTGAAGCAATTCATGCTCCAGAGTGAAGCTATCTAATGCTTTAGTAAGTAGGCAGAGGAAGCTATTCACATTTAAATCGTTAAAATTAAATAAAATGTAAAATTCCGTTTCTTAGCTAGGACATTTTAAATGCTTAGGTAGTGACAGGTGCAGAGTGGGTTAGTATTGAGCAGTGAGGACAGAGTACTTCTACCATTACACATGGATGGTTCCACTGGAGAGTTCTGTCCAGCTTCTCGTGGGATCAGGCTCCTGCTCTGTTCCACTGGAGACCACATCCTTGCTTAGCAGCATTCCCTGCTCCGTTTTCCTTCCCTCACCCTTTTTCTCCTGAGAGCATTCCCTGAATAATCAACGCGCAGTGGAATTCCTCCTTTACCCTCTTCTTCCATGGAACCTGCCCTGCAGCAGCATCAGTGTCCCTCAGCTCTCTCATTTCCTGTCTAGTGATGGCTGCATCCCCTCATTTGCTCATTCTTCATTGTTTTCGGGGCCTGTTCTCCTATATCTGAGGTCAGTTCAGCCCTATGAGAGGGAGGAATCATGAAAGCAGTAGTGATTCAGTCCTGACACTGAGGCTGTGGAAATCCTGTCCGTACTTTCTCAAGATTCTTTCAGGAACTGGATGGGGCCCAGTGTGTGTGTCAGTATATCAGTGAATGTTATATATTTGAACATCTTAAATAGAGACATTATCTCAAGAAATTTGTGTTTAAAATGTGTAGTGGGCATACTGAACATCAATTTTTGTGGAAATATGTATTCTTCCACTAAATTTTAGAGTTGTATGTCAGCATTGATCTATTACGGTAATTGGAACGCACTCCTCTATCACCTTGTGTGTGTTAGTACTGGGATTTAGTATCTTACATTTGAGACACATCTCTTAATTATTATTGTGAAATTGTGTTCTTCTGAGATGTCATTTTAATTATATACTGTGGGAAGCAGCTAAGATCTCAGCTGCTTTGCCATTTTGCTAGCCAGACCTGTCACTCCCTGAAGGGAGTTGCAAAATGTCAGAGAAGCCAGAGACCAAAGATCAACCGCCTGCAGGCAGGGTAGTATTCGACCCCTCAGGCGCTGTGCTAAAACAATTTAGTCCGGTTCCTCTTTCACTCCAGTCTTAATCTCTTAACCCTGTTTCCTAGCAACCGACCTATATTGACCTACGTCAGCTACGTCAGCTATGCTACGTCAGCTACCTTGTTTGCTCCGCCCTGAAAGCCTTTATAAGACAGTTCTCTCAATAAACTCTCTCTCTTGCCTGATCGGAAACCGTGAGGAGTGTCTTTATTCGCAGCCCCTTGTCTCTCTCCTTCCCTCAGGAAAAGAACCCCTGCCGATTCTCCGCCCTGCTGGTCGGGGCGGATGGTATAGGTGCAGCTGAATGCCGGGACCAGCGCGCCCGGACCTGGCCTCGGGTTTAGACATCTGGTGCCTCAACGCGGGGCTCAGTGGTTTCGGGTTTAGACAATTGCTTAGTGGCATTTGGGTTTAGACATCTGGCGCCTCACGTTGGGCGCCATTATGTCTAAACCCGAGGCCAGGTCCGGGCGCGCTGGTCCCGGCGTTTGGCTGCACCTATACTGTCCGCCCTGACCGGCAGGGTGGAGAATCAGCGGGGGTTCTTTTCCTGAGGGAGGGAGAGAGACAAGGGGCCGTGAATAAAGACACTCCTCATGGTTTCCGATCAGGCAAGAGAGAGAGTTTATTGAGAGAACTGTCTTATAAAGGCTTTCAGGGCGGAGCAAACAAGGTAGCTGACGTAGCTGATGTAGGTCGAGGTAGGTCGGTTGCTAGGAAACAGGGTTAAGAGATTAAGACTGGAGTGAAAGAGGAACCGGACTAAATTGTTTTAGCACGTCCCGCCCTGGCTGCTCCGGCCCGAGGGGGGGAATATCGACAATATACCTTTTTGATGTTATTTATTACATAGAATGGCAGGGTTTTGTTTTCTAGATTCTATTTATTTTTACTTTAACTCATAACATTTGTTTCTTTCCATATATAACCTGTTATTTTTCAAGTATTTATCTTTCACATATGAATTACTAATCTATGTGTATACTAAAACTTGACTTTCTTGTACATGTCATATCATACAGTTGCTCAGGATGCACACTTTGCTCCTGTGCCATGGAAGGACATATTCAATATTTCCAGCCAATATCATTTACATAGTTTGTCTGAGGGGAATCAATCTCTCCTACAGCATCTAGTCTTTTGATGCTACCAAGCACAGATGATGGTTCTTAGCCTAATTTCACCAGTCTTTAAATATGATAAGAAGGAAAAAAAATGAAATTTCCTATTAACCTCAGTGGACACATGTTATTCTCTTGGAAGATGGCTCTGTGTGGTACACTTGCTTTAAGAGTGGTGGATGGGGGTGTCTGGGTGGCTCAGTCAGTTGAGTGCTCGACTTCAGCTCAGGTCATGATCTTACGGTTTGTGAGTTCTAGCCCCACATCGGGCTCTGTGCTGACAGCTCGGACCTAGAGCCTGGTTCGGATTCTGTGCCTCTCTCTCCCTCTTTGCCCCTCCTGCTTGCACTCTGTCTCTCTCTCTCAGAAATAAATTTAGAAATAAAAAACACTGGTGGATGTAGAGTAGGGGAGGAGAAAGGAAACAACATGACCTAGATCAGCAGGTTGTCCTCTTGAAAATCAATGGGAGAAGGCATTTCACAGCCTGATCTCTCCCTTATCCAGTGTTACTGAAGGATAATAATTTTCCTGAATTGTTATGAGGAAAAGCAATAGCAGTGAGATGATGGGCTATGAGATGAGGACCATAGTGCCCTCCCTGTGTGCTCTCAGCGAGACACTGGATTCAACCCTAATATACCGGGACGATGACATTCTGGTGTCTGTATTAGTGCACATCTCCTTTGTCTGATATATTCTCTTTCTTTTTTTTAAATATGTATTTTCTTTACATTTAAAAAAATATTTAGTTTTTATAGAGAGACAGAGTATAAGCAGGGAAAGAGGCAGATAGAGAGAGAGGGGAAACACAGAATCCAAAGTAGGCTCCAGGCTCTGCGCTGTCAGCACAGAGTCTGATGTGGAGTTTGAACTCATGAACTGCAAGGTCATGACCTGAGCTGAATTCGGATGCTTAACAGAGTGAGCCACCCAGGCACCCCATGATATTTTATTTTTCACCTGAAAATAATAATCTTTTTATACCTGTTGGATACATAGCCATTATTTATTCTTTTACACACACACACACACACACCTATAAAGTGGCAAGTCATACGTACAAGTTCATCTCACCAAGGTTTTTTTTTTTCTCAACTGTCTTCTTTGTCCTTATTGATATAATATTGTTAACATATATTATTATTTTATTCTCATGGTGCAGTAGTATATTGGTGTTTACTTGGGATAAGTTTACATTTCATGTTTGCCCTTCCTCCCTTTGGTCGTGCTTCCTGTCTCAGGCACATTAAAAAGTTTGTAGCAATGGCGTTCAGATAAATGCATCTTGTTTGTGTGCATGTGCGTGCGCATGAGACTGACCATGGTTTGTTGTTAGTTGCTCCTCTGAGCAGGTGTGAGTCAGAAGACACGTCATGTTGTTGCACATTTAGACTGTCACAGATGATTTTATAATTATTTCATTTAGGAAATTTTCTGCATAGATTTTTTTTGTGGAGACCTCTGATCATATGTGTACAAGAAATAAAGCGGGTATAAAACAGCGTGAAATACCACATCCTCTCCTCAAATATTATTAATATTTTATATGCCCATTTTGTACCAATTCACATATCAATGGGTTCTTTGCCAAAACTGATTAGGATTTTAAAAATTTTAGAAGAGTTAAAACTGCCCAGCCTTTTGAATATGGCTCATTTTCTGATGGCTCGTTCGTCATTTTATAACTATTCTTCTTCTTCAGTAGTAAGCATTGGATGCAAATGGTCATCACCCAGCCTTATATCCGACAATATGTTTGGTCCAGTGTCACTAACTCTTCAAGGTAGCTCCCAGAAAGGTGATACTTGACGTAATGTGAACAGATGTCTGAAATTTGTATACTAACAAAATATTGTTTTTTTTAATGCCGTTCTTTATACTACTTTAAGTTTTGCATTATAGCTCTTTGACCTGTCATTGCTTTGAGAATAAATCTGTCTGTGTCTCTGTGTGTTTATCTATTTACTTATTTTATCATAGGGAGTGATGTAAAACATTACAAATTGTACATAATTACATGGATGGATAACTTTTTAAAATGTTTGTCCCAATTAGGATGGCAATAAGGAAGAGTCCTGCCTCTTTCAGGAATTTTAGGATCTCTCATTGGTAATGTGTGAAATGGAACTCTGCTGAAGGAAGAGGAAAGTGTTGGCCAATGGATTTTAGAGTTCTGATTCTGGCCGGTTCTGCATGGCCCATGAATGTTCAGGGTTGCTGTTAAATCAGTATGGTACTTTGAAGCACGGTTCAGGTAAATGTAAGCACTAATTGAATGGTGGTGTTCTCAGGTTCTCTCTGATTGGGTATTTAGTTGTTTTACTCCCATACCAAAGAAACTGTGTGGTATCTCCAAATACAGTACATTAGTTAGAGAGGTAACATGCCAAAATGTTGATACAGAAATAGTAGTGATTTTGAATGTAATCAAATTCTTTGTATAAGTACATTCTAGGCCTTAAGTTTCTATATCAGAATGCTTTTACCACATTATGTTATATATATAACATAACATAGAAATGTTTATTTATTTTAAGAGAAAGAGAAAGAACATGAGGGAGTGAGGGAGCAAAGGAGGAGGAGAGAGAAGAAGAAAGACAGAATACCAAGAAGGTTTAGTGCTGTCAGTGAAGAGCCTGACATGGGGCTCAAACCCATGAAGCATGAGATCATGGCCCCAGCTGAAATCAAGATTTGGATGCTTAACTGACGGAGCCAAACCAAGGTGCTCCTGCATTACATTTTAACATATGTAAGGTGTGTGCAAGTCCAGATGTGTGGAATCATGAGATACAAATTTAAAATAATACCTCTTCCTCTCTCTCCTTCTCTTTCTGATTATTTCAGGTAGCTCTCCCTCCTTTTCACGTATATATTTTTATAGTACGTTAAGTCTGGAATGTACATACATTTTACAGAACTTTAAGTCCGAGTAAATGCAGACTGATATACCTTATATTCCTATGACTGATGCAAACAGAAGGTCCATTATTTGACTTTTCTTATATTAAATATTAATAATTTACTATTGGTAATAATGTGGAACTATATTGGTATAAGCAATGTCAATTTCAATGAGTACATCATTTATTTTATTTTATTTTTATTTTTTAAAATAGTTTATTATCAAATTGGTTTCCATATAACACCCAGTGCTCTTCCGCAGAAGTGCCCTCCTCCATTACCAGCACCTCCTTTCCCCCACCCTCTCCCCCGTCAACCCTTGGTTCGTTTTCAATATTCAATAGTGCCTCAGGTTTTGCATCCCTCTCTCTCTCCCAAGCTCTCTTTCCCCCTTCCCCTCCCCATATCCTCCATTAGGTTTCTCCTGTTCTCCTGTTAGACCTATGAGTGCAAACGTATGGTATCTGTCCTTCTCTGCCTGACTTATTTCGCTTAGCATGACACCCTCGAGGTCCATCCACTTTGCTACAAATGGTCATATGTCAGTCTTTCTCATTGCCATGTAATACTCCATTGTATATATATATCACATCTTCTTGACCCATTCATCAGGTGATGGACTTTTAGGCTCTTTCCATGATTTGGCTATTGTTGACCCATCTGCTATGAACATTGGGGTCCACGTGCCCCTATGCATCAGCACTCCTCTATCCTTTGGGTAAATCCCTAGTAGTGCTATTGTTGGGTCATAGAGGAGTTCTATTGATAGTTTTTGAGGAACATCCACGCTGTTTTCCAGAGTGCCTGCACCAATTTACATTCTCACCACAGTGCGGGAGTGTGCCCGTTTCTCCACACCCTTGCCAGCATCTATAGTCTCTTGATTTGTTCATTGTAGCCACTCTGACTGGCGTGAAGTAGTATCTCAGTGTGGTTTTGATTTGTATTTCTCTGATGATGAGTGATGTTCAGTATGCTCTTGCTGCTCCCCTTCTAGTTCCATTAGGAGAGGTGTTAGATTTTGAGTTTGCGCTTTTTGTAGTTTGTTGAAATAGGCCTGGATTGCAATATACTTTCCTCTTAGGACTGCCTTTGCTGTGTCCCAGAGATTTTGGATTGTTATATTTTCATTTTCATTTGTTTCCATATATTTTTAAATTTCTTCTCTAATTGCCCTATTAGCCCAATCATTCTTTAGTAGGGTGGTTTTGAGCTCCACATTTTTGGAGGTTTTCCAGACTTTTCCAGTGTTTAACTTCAAGTTTCATAACATTGTGATCTGAAAGTTTGCATGCTATGATCTCAATTTGTTTATACTTATGGAGTGCTGATTTATGCCCCAGTATGTGATCTATCTCGGGGAATGTGCCATGTGCCCTTGAAAAGAAGGTGAATTTCCTAACTTCAGGATGCAGAGTTCTAAATATATCTATCAGTTTCATCTGTTCCAATGTGTCGTTCAGGCCCATTGTTTCCTTAGTGATTTTCTGTCTGGTTGATCTATCCATTGCTGTCAGTGGAGTATTAAAGTCCCCTGCAATTAGCACATTCTTATCAATAAGATTGTTTCTGTCTGTGATTAATTGTTTTATGTATTTGGGAGCTCCTGAATTTGGTGCATAGATGTTTATAATTGTTAGCTCTTCCTGATGGAGAGACCCTGTAATTATTATATAATGTCATTCTTCATCTCTTGTTACTGCCTTTACTTTAAAGTCCAGTTTGTCAGTAATAAGTATGGCTACTCCGACTTTCTTTTGCTTCCAGTCACATGATAGTTATTTCTTAATCCCTTTACTTTCAACCTGAAGGTATCTTGAGGTCTAAAATGAGTCTCTTGTAGACAGCAAATAGACGGATTTTTTTTTAATTCATTCTGTTCCACTGTGTCGTTTGGTTGGAGCATTCAGTCCATTTACAGTGTTATTACTGAAAAATGTGGGTTTAGAGTCATTGTGTTCTCCCTATAATTCATGTTTATAGTGGTGCCTCTGGCCCCTTGTATTGTTTGCAACATTTCCCTCATAGAGTCCCTCTTAGGATTTCTTGTAAGGCTGGTTTGGTGGTCATGAATTGTCTCAAGTTTTGTTTATTTGGGAACCCTTTTATCTCTCCTTCTAGTCTGAATGACAGACTTGCTGGATAAAGGTTCTTGGCTGCTTGTTTTTTTCTGTTCATCACATTGACGATTTTCTGCCATTCCTTCTTGGCCTGCCATGTTTCATTTGATAGGTCTGTTACCACTCTGATAGGTTTCCCTTTGTATGTGAGGGCCCTTTTCTCCCTAGCTGCTTTCAGAATTTTCTCTTTATCTTTATATTTTGCCAGTTTCACTATGATATGTCGTGCTGAAGTTCGATTCAAATTACGTTTTAAGGGGGTTCTTTATGCCTCTTGAATTTGAATGTCTATTTCTTTCCCCAGATTTGGGAAATTCTCAGTTATAATTTGGTCTAGTGTCCCATCAGTACCTCTCTCTCTTTCTTCCTCTTCAGGAATTCCTATGATTTGGATATTGTTCCATTTGATTGTATCACTCAAGTCTCGAATTCTCCTTTCCTGCTCCTGGGTCAATTTCTCTCTTTTGTTTTCAGCTTCCTCTTTTGCTATAACTATGTCTTCTAATTCACCTATTCTTCTCTCTGCCTCTTCAATCCTTGAGGTGGCTGCCTCCATTTGATTATTCATCTCATTTATAGCCTTATTTAACTTGTCACACCTATTTTCAACGTCTCTAGTCATTGTCTCAGTTTCTTCTCTGATGCTTTTTTCAACCCCAAAGATTAGTTTTATCACAAGTTTTTTAAATTCTTGTTCACTTATGTTGTTTAGATCTGGTTTGAGCAGTTCTGTGGCTGTAACTTCTTCCTGGAGTTTCTTCAGGGGAGAGTTCTTTCATTTTGTCATTCTGGTTAGCTTTCTGTCTCCTGTCAGTTTTAAAAAGCTCATTGTGCACTGTGCACCTGATAGTATTGCTCTGTTAAAGGAGGCTTCTTGACTGTCCAGGACCTGTGGTTTCAGGAAATGTTCTTTTAATGGTGACTCTCAGTTTCTCTTGTTGTGCCTTGATCCTTTTATTCCTACTCAGTGATATTTGGGGCTCGCTGTCATGCGTACTTTGGCTTGTTTCTTGGGGTAGCCCTGAAAGGTAAACAGAAAGACAACCACACAGGGAATAAAAGCACCCAAACACACAGACAAATCAAACAAGCTAATCAATTAAAAGGGGGAAAGGAAGAAAAGAATGGGAGAGGAAATAAAGAAAAGAATAGAAGAAAAAAATAAGGAGGGCAGAGACAACAAAGGACAATGGACTGTCTTAAAGTGCATAACCAGTCAATGGGAGAGATAAGGATGAGATAAGGGAGAAAGTATCTGAATAGCAAGAGAAAAAAAAAAAGAGGGAGAAAGAAAAAAGGAAAATAAAGAGTAAAAATTAAAAAAATTTAAAAAGTAAAAAAGGTAATAATAATAACAAATAAGTACAAAAAAAGGGGCTGCTCCCTTTTGCGTTTGGTGTAGGTAGGTCTTGGGGGCTACTCTCGTGGGCCCCACCTTGGAGGTTGTGGAGAGAAGAAGTGCAGTGCCCCAAGCTCTGCTGGAACTAAGAGCTGCAGGCCACTCTTATGTGTCCCATCTCCTTGTGCCGCAGCTGAGCCAAGCTGTATTTTTCAGGCCCACCTCACTTCAAAATTGTAGTCCATGCACTTTTGTGCTACCACAGATGAGATGTACTCGCTTTGGCAGCTGACCTCTTAACAATGATCTCATTGGGGGAGGGAGCAGTTTCTTTTGGTGGCAACAGGGATATGCACTGCCGCCGTGCTGCTGGACGCAAAGTGAGCCCCAAAGATGCCTCCACCAACTACCAGTCAGGATCACTAGGGGGAGGGAGCAGTATCTCTTGGCACCAGCTGGGATTCCCGCTGACACTGCCTGAGGCACGGGAATGAGGTGTGCTCTTCCGCAGCTGCAGTCTAAGAGTGTGCCCCTGCCGCTGCTGCTGCCAGCTCCCTGCCGGGGTCGTGTAGGGGTGGGGGCTACTTTTTCCCTGTTGGCACCTGGGATTTGGGATTTGAGCAGCCAATGCCGAAGGCAAGATGCGGTGTGGTAATGAGGTGCACTCCTGCTCCCACAGCAGAAAATGAAGAGTGCCCATGAGCAGCTACCACCACGAGGCCGCTGACTCCCTCCTGGGATCTCGCAGGAGTGGAGTCTGTTTTTTCCCTTGTGCCACCCGGGTTCAGGATTCACACTGCTCAGTGGTTATATACAGAGTGAGAGTTTTTCTCTCTGTGCTGGGTTAAATGTTCTTTATTTCTTCTCTAGAGACAGTACTATCAGTGTGTTCAGTTCCTCTTTCTCTTCCCTTTGTCTCTCAGGGTCTCTGCACAATATCCCTATGTTGGGCTGGGGCTCCCTCCTCCCCAGCCCTTCTAGGGCTGGCCCAATTTCCCCGGCTCACACTCACTCACTCAGGCTTCTTTCAGGATGCCTTTCTGGAGTCTGAATTTTCTCCTTCCACTCTTGCAGATGAGAGGAATGTCCTTCTCAGTTCGATAGATGGGGCAGACGAAGATTACAGAGCTCACTCCCTCTCTGCCATCTTGGCTCCTCCTGTACATCATTTATTCAAATTATCACTGATAAACATGGCCTAGTCTGTATATATGATCATTCCAAACACCACTAACGTTTTTCATTTTGAAGATTTATTTTTTCTTATTTTTAAAAATATTTTATTTATTTTTGATACAGTGAGAGTCAGAGCATGAGAGGAGAAGGGACAGTGAGACAAGGAGGCACAGAACTGGAAGCAGGCTCCAGGCTCTGAGCTAGCTGTCAGCACAGAGCCTGGCACAGGGCTTGAACCCACAAGTGTGAGATCTGACCTGAGCTGAAGATGGAGGCTTAACCGACTGAGCCACCTAGGCACCCCTGAAAATTTCTTTGAAAATCACTAAATACTTGGTCTTGACAGGAAACATGTGGAAAGAAAGGATGGAGCAGAAAAATGGAAGTTCTTTCACTGGGTTTATCCTGCTGGGTTTCTCTGACCAGCCTCAACTGGAGAGAGTCCTCTTTGTGGTTCTTCTGATCTTCTATCTGCTCACCCTGCTGGGAAACACAACCATCATTGCACTGTCCCGCCTGGACCCACACCTTCACACTCCTATGTACATTTTCCTCTCCAACCTGAGCTTTCTGGACCTGTGTTACACGACCAGCACTGTTCCTCAGCTTCTGGTCCATCTCAGGGGGGCAGACAAGTCCATCTCCTTTGGCGGTTGTGTAACTCAGCTGCTCTTCTCTCTAGGATTGGGATGCACAGAATGCATCCTCCTAGGAGTGATGGCATTTGACCGCTACGCAGCCGTCTGCAGGCCCCTGCACTACACTGTGATCATGCACCCTCGTCTCTGTGCCCTGATGGCTTCTGCATCATGGTTCATTGGTTTTGCCACCTCTGCATTGCATGTTATGCTCATTTTCCTCTTACCACTTTGTGGGAAAAATAAAATAGATAACTTCTTTTGTGAGCTCCCCCCACTGCTCACGCTTGCCTGTGTTGATACCAGTGTTATTAAGTCTGAAATCTTCTTTGCCAGTGTAATCATTCTTCTCATTCCTGTGGCATTAATCATGTTCTCCTATGGTCAGATTGTCAGGGCAGTGTTAAGAATAAAGTCAGCTGCAGGACAGAGGAAAGCATTTGGGACATGTGGGTCCCACCTCACGGTGGTCTCCCTGTTCTACGGTACGGCCATCTATGCTTACCTGCAGCCCAGCAACAACCACTCCCAGGATCAGGGCAAGTTCGTTGCTCTCTTCTACACCATTGTCACCCCCATGGTAAACCCCTTCATATATACCCTACGGAACAAGGACGTGATGGGAGCAATGAGGAAGGTGCTCTGTAGGGGCTATGACTCCAGATAACTGGGGGGAAGACCTTTTAATTGAAGACTTTGAATGCCAGAGTCTTTAAAATTTTTCTGCCCACAATAGTTCTCCTGACAACTCTCAAGAGAACTTCTTTAAAATTCTTTTTTTTTTTTTTTTTGTAATAGCAAAGGGCGGTTTTATTACGGGCTTAGGCTGGCTGAGCCTAAGCTTGGGCTCACAGACTTTACCAGCGCAGTGGATCCATGCTGAGAGCCCTGAACAAGGGCGGGGTAGGGCTTTTATGAGTTTCGGGAAGGGGGAGTTACAGGAAATCACGACACCGGTGCAGCTATCTAATCATAATGTACAGTATCATTGACAACCGGTTTAACCATACACATTGTTCAGAGTGTTCGTTACTTTAGGCGGGACCCAATTACAACATTTAGGGTATCTTTGAAATTAACCAATTACAGAGCGAGTTCAGGGTCTTATTCGGTGACTATTGGGTTAACTTTAACATTAGGTAACAGGGTGCTATCTAAAGTTTCTATCTGTAGGCCTCACCTTTAGGAATGTGGGGAGAGGTAGCTGGCCTTCCCTGATTGGATACTGCAAAGTGGTCTTTTGCTCTAGGCAATGTGTAACTGCCTAATAGTTCTGGAGAGACTGACCCTTAGACCTAGTTTAGAAGGGGACTTCTGTCATGGAGTCTGTTAGGTCAGACTTTGTCCTTACATTCCCCCCTCTGTCTTGTAACTGACCCAATCCTGGGTCAGTCGAGTTACCACTGTCTTGGTTTAAGGCTTGATAATGAGCTCTTAAGACCCTTAATTGAATAGCATTTACATGCTCTTTCACAAACACTTATGATCTTATTAATAATACAAGAGCCCAATGTTAAAAGTACACCAATTTTGGTTTTAATTGTCTCTAATCTGGGCATGGGATTTCAACATGGCAGGAGGTAAGAGGAGCCTACACCTCTACTGCCCGACTCTAATGGGGGGTGGGGGGGTCCACGAGTGGCCGCTAGATGGCCCACCAATTTGGCTAAGGTTAGTAATGTAGAAAGAACCATGGAGGCGTATTGCACTTATACAAGGATCCTGAAAAATGAGGAAACAAATTGGCTGTCATTCTTCCTTTGGTAAACCAGACAGTGCCAGATATTAGAAACCTTAAAAGAGACCCTTACCAAATTAACCATGGAGACTGGCGGAAATTGGGTAGTTCTCCTTTCCTATGCCCTATACAGGGTAAGAGATTCCCCTTACACCAAGGAGGGCTATACTAGGCTTTAGGGGAACAATTTTACTTCTATGCCAATGGCTCAGGAATTGTACAGGATAGGCTAGCCATGGTTCACGGCCTCCATAAAATTCATTCTTTTATGCAAGCGAGAGTTCAAACTTCAAATTCATGGACACATTGCAGCCTCCAGAGATGCTGATTAGTAGTGTTCCTAGACCATCTGCATCATATTAATATTGTATAAAGTTTCACGGGATTTTCTTATTTCACTCCCACTTGGGAACACTATTCCTTTCTAATTGCAAAGGACAGTTACACACACCATAAATGGATAGAAAATAAGAATAGAAACCAGTAAAGTGATGTAATAAATATTAGTATCGTAGCATTTTCTACCAATTGCTGGAGGCTATTGTTTATTCTTACAGGTGATCACAGCTTTATTTCAACATCTATTGTCTGAGTAAATCACAGCTGTTTCCCAGAAGTAAAAGAGCAACTGTGGGAATAACAGACTATAGCTCCGACAAATCTTGTTAACATCCATCCTGACAAAGACATTCATATACCAGGCTATAGTGTAATGTCACCATTGTGATACTGTTTTACTTTTGGAATAGAATTCTTTGTTTTTCAAAAATTTCTTAGATATTCATTTGTATTATTTTAGTTGTTAATGAAGATCTTATTTTAATTCCATTAGAGTTAATCTACAGTGTTATAATACTTTCTGGTGGACAACATGGTCAACATTTCCATCATCACAAGTGCTCTCTGTAGTTGCCATCACCATTTTAACCCATCACCTCATGCCTTCCTATGTGCTACCAGTGAGCCCACAGAAGGGAAAGGAGATTCTCAGTTTATGTGTCCCTACATTGGTCTGGCTTTAGGACTGTCATTTGTTACCATAATAGCAGTGTATATAGTGTAGGGTAACTGCCCTCTGAGAAGACCCTATACATCCTGCTAAACTCAACACTGGATCAGTCATCAGAGTGCAGGCACCCCTTTAAGACACCACTGTATCTCCTAGTCTGCACATTTCACCGCTACTATTTGCCAGAGTCCTGCTGTGACCAGGCTCACTGAGGAGGCAGAACATGTAAAAGATCCCTAGAAATTCCTCCCTTTGCAAATGACTTCTTTTTGGATGCTTGTTTTTGACATAGATGAGAGCTTTCTTTCATCATTGTGGTGTTGTGGCATGTTTGAGACCTAATGACACAGACTCAAGGGACCACTGTGTGTGGACACATGGTTTGTGGGGAAAAGGGAGCTGGGTATAAACGAAGAGAGGAGAGGATGAATGATTGGAGATCAGAGGGGTCAGGTGAAGTGCTGCCTGAGATGGTCTTAGGGACAGGACACTGCTTTGGGGGAGGAGACCATTACTTTTCCCCCCAGGGTTCTTCCAGCTGTTTTGGAATTAAATTGACAGGAGACAGAGTAGCAGGAGAAAACACCTAAAGTTTTATTCCCTGCACATGGAAGCCCAATAAGGAAATTAAGACCCAAAGAAGTGACTAAAGCAGGATGTTTTTGTACCATTTATAGGGAGACAGTGGAGATCCATTTCCAGGGTATTTCAAGGAATAAGACAGGGATGAGGAAAGCCCAGAGTTCTCCTGCTTTCCTACCACCTTAACTCCTCCTCTTGTTTTTTTTTCTTTAGGTTTACTTATTGATTTCTGAGAGAGAAAGAGAGCGTGTGTTTGTGTGTGAGCCAGGCAGGGGCAGAGAGGGACAGGGCTAGAGAGAATACCAAGCAGGCTCTGCACTGTCATCACAGAGCCCAGTGCAGGGCTTGAACTCACAAACTGTGAGATCATGACCTGAGCTGAAATCAAGGGTTGGGTGGTCATCCAACTAAGCCACTCTAGTGCTGCCCTGAAACCCTATTTTCACATAAATTCTCATTAACTTGAAGTGGGCATTAGGATTTCACACATCATTCAACCCCATAGCAATAGTTAATGTAAAAGTTTCAAAATTCTTTATTATACACAAATTCCTGCATGCACTGGTAAGAGCAAAATGCAGATACTTTTCTATCCTATTCCAAGTTCATAAATGAGGTACATTGTGGTCATAG